>JANHGB010047221.1:24101-34540 GCA_026283785.1 Coracopsis vasa
CAAACTAACAGACTCCGGGCAGCAGTTTGATGCTCATTTACACAGAGGAAATAAGCAGGGATAGGAATCCTCTTAAAACATAGGATGGACACAAGGAACCATTGACATGGTTTGAGTTGCCATAAAACTAAAGGCAAACTATGGCAATTATAACTTTGTGAGGTCTTTAACTACAGTTTCTTCTTCTCTTTTATGTGATCACAGCTTACTCTTTGACATCCAAAGCTGACAAGCTTCTTCGATGCTCCTACCACCTCCAAGCCATACAAATAATTAAGAAGCAATCTTATAATAAGGTGTTAGAGAATAAGGTGTTTGTGGAACACAGGGTTGTGATGATGTAAAGGTTGAGAACACAGCCACGAAACCAAGTCACACAGGAGGCCAGGTTAAAATAGAGGCTACAATTCCCAACCACTGCTGTCATACACAGACACATGGTGTGACCAAGAAGCTCATCCCTTCCCAAGACTCCACCAAGCTGCCTCCTGTCTCACCCTTGAGGGCGGATGGTTGGTGCTCACCTGGGTGACAAGGAGCTCTGTCCATCCCTCAGCCACAGAGCAGACATCAGCTCTTTTAGGTGCTTGGCTGTTTGGCTACAAACCACTGCGGGAAGGCACCCAGGAAGGAGAATTACGGGAGGAATCAGAGCTATCAGCTGTAATAGAACAGGTTAAACGCTCGGTGGTACCTTACCTGCTGCAAGATGCTCCGAAGCGAGCTGTGGCTCGCCCGAGCAGACACAAGGCACTGGTGCCATCTGCCGTTTGCTGGGCCCTGGCAAGCACAGGCAAGCCAAGGAACAGCCTGCAAGAGAGAATGACTTGAGAAATGAATATCCGGAGTAAAGGAAAATCCTTGGGATGCCCGAGGGTCTCCTGTGGCAGTTTAGGGATAAATGGGGCTTTAGACAGGATTTATTTACAGGGGAAATATCCCAAGGAAATCCTCGCTGACACAGACGTTAATGCCGCATGAAATGAGACACAATACCCTTCCAGGAACAAGGAGCGGGGCAAGAACAGAGGTAAGTGCTCACTTTTAGGGTGAAATTACTCTTAGTTTAGCTTAGTTTTAGCCCTTCAAGCACGACTCCTGGGGCTCATAAACCCAGCAGGCCCCAGGAGAACACAACAAGCATTTTTCCTGCTACTGAGGACACACAGAACCGGCTCCATACACAAAACCCAGACGGAAACCCAGTCTGCTCTCATTCCCCGTTGAAGGCACTGACAGAGGCTCACAAATCCCCATCCCCCATGCTGCTGGGAGTCACCTCCCTGGAGCCTTCCTCCACCACCCTCCTCCTCCTCCTTCTAAAGCAAAGCCATTTTCTCTGCTTTCAGGAACCCCTCAGTGGGGCAGGAGGTGACAAATCCCCATGGAAGTGCTGGGATATCTCTACCCAGCATGGGGAGAGGGGATCTGCCCCCTCCCTGCTAAGCATGACACCACTGCAGCCCATGACCTGCGGGACTGCAACACAACCACTGCCCAACTGCCTTCTCAAGATGCTCAGTTCACATCCAGACCTAATACAGAGATGGCAGCTCCCAGGATACTGGTTTGAGTTTGACAAAGGAGGGTGTTCATTTGCTGGGACCCCATTCAGCTGCTTTGTATCACTGCCACTGTCCTTCCAGAGGGTTATTTATACTGACAACTGTGCCCTGCCTTTAGCACTTAAGCCTGCTCTCCACAGGTTTCACACCAGATACTGTGCCTCTCCCTACCCATACCAGCCACTAACCACTGACAAAAGGTGCTGTGCCACACAGAGAAGGCAGGTAGGGTATTAATGGCAGAGCACAGACAGTGTAGTTTTTAAGTGCTCTTGCTTACGGGCATTGCAACCTGCACATTGAGGACCAGGGGTGCTTGTGTAGCCATGGGGAGCTGCAGCTGTTGGGGTGGCATTCAGAGTATGCAGAGGGAGCTATAAACAGCCTGCCTGGGTGGTGCAAGTGGAGTGCAGGCGATCCACACACTGCATTTGTTCTGACCAGCTCTGGCCGGGTCAGAGCCTCTGCTTTCAGACATCTTCTCTACCCCAGTAAATTGGCTCTGTCTCCTGAACATCAAAGGGAAAAGCCAATTGTAAAACCACTGTCGTGATGGGAAAGGGAAGGAGAATCATGATGAGTGCAATCTTTTCTGCTCTAAGGTGCTTAGGGAAAGGCCAGGATAAAACATCCCTCTCTGGAAACAGCTCTAGCTGGATAAAACCCAGACCCCCGCCAATGGGGAACACTCACATGCAATTCTGACATGCTTTGTGGAGCTGTATCATGATGCATCCTGCAGAGACTTGTTAGGACCCAACTGGGGGCACATCAGTGCACTATCTCTATAGATATCAGGGTAAGTGTCCTACCCAGGCCTGGCACACATCCAGCCATGCTCACCACTCCTCAGATTGCCTATAGATAAGTCTGTATAACCCAGACTGGCAGAGGTTCAAGTTACAGTGGAAAATATATTAGATATGTCAAAATGTCTGTAGTTCAACCCAAGGGAGCGCTGCCCGAACGCATTGCTGTAAGACCATCCAATAAGCGGATGCCTCGAGGCATCGCATAGGAACGTCTCTATTGCAACGCTGTCAGTGATATTTAATTTGAGGGTAGTCAGTCTCCCCATGAACACACTGCTCCTGGGATTTAGTATGTGGAGAGCAAGCAGGAGTCTCTGGTAAGTTGCTTTCAGAGGTTAATACTGGCAGATGATTGAGGACCTGTGCCAGCAATGCCACTTCGGTTACTCAATAACACGGTTCCATGTTACTCAAGCCCGTCTGCCAATCTTTTCCTTGCTCAATCTCCTTGAAGCCTACAGAGATGTGCCAGCATAATTTAGATGAGTACTTGCCTAACATCATTGAGATAACATGAATTTACACCAAGATACTCATGCTAAACATCTGGCTCAGTGAGAACATCATCTCTTTAGCAGTAACTGCAGGAGAGAGGTTAAATGTGTCCTTTGGTCCAAACACAGCCCTCCCATAAACCTGCATTGCTCCTCTGAAGCCAGAGGAACCGTCCCAAGTCAAGTTTGGGGCTGGAGCAATGCATTATCAAAGGTGGAGGCAGCCCAACAATGGCTGCTCTCAGAGAGCCTTGGTTCAGTTCAACCACTCAGGCTTGGCTGAGCCTACCGGTGAGCCCGGTTTCAGACAGGTTTGGCTGAGTGCAATCAGCCAGGCTTGGCTGAGTCCCTCAGTGTTCACCACCCACTTGGAGACCTCCATGGGGAGAAGATAGGAAGGGCTTGGGAGCCTCCTGGCACACACTGCACTGCCTCTGGACCACAGGCAAGCTCTGACACCTTCTGGCAATGGCACCTCCATGTGATTTAAACCTCCCCAGGCCCTGCTTCTGTTGGCAGATGGTTGCTATTTACTTGTAACCGTGTCCATTGCACTGCACTGAGGATCTGCTAGAGGAAGAGCACTGTTACCAGCAATGGGCACCACCACCTTCAAACATGCAGATGCAGAGGATCATCCTTGCCCCCCTGTCTGCTCAGTGCCCTCTCTTCCAGCAGCTATCCTCAGCCAGCTTCTGACAACCAGAGCTAAACCACTCTTTGGGAAAGACCTTTGGGAAAGGCCTGCCAGGCTACCTGGAGCTCCTCGCTCTCCCAAAATCCATGGTACTGCCAGGCTCCCTCCTTATTCCAAGCTCCCCTGTGACATGAACAGCAGTTACACTCAACTCCTTCACACAGGAATGGGAATGCGTGCTGGATTTCCTTGCAGAAGTGAGAAGTTTCTTCCTGAACAATGAATCTACCATAACAATTAACTCAGCTCTTACTGTCAAAACTACCCTAGGCAGCAACGTGCCAGTGAAGACACCTGGTTTCAGGCCAGGTCCATTCATTTTCACACCAAGACCATTTGTTACCTACATTCCTCCATTCAGAAATCCCTTTGGAAAAATAAAAGTTTGGGAAAAAGGAAAACCAAACCACTGCTCATCTGTCTCTGAGTTTGATGTGGTATAAATTGAAATGTCACTTCAGAGGCCCCTGACAAAGCACTTCAGGAAGAAGGGCCCCAGCACTTGTGGCCTTTGCGCCAGCTGCTTTCCCATTTTGGGAAGGGTTTAGGATGGCTGGAATAAGCCGGTCTCTTCCCACCAGCCTGCATTCGAGCCAGCGTCAAAAGTTCATCTACGTCATCAAGAGGTGAGCAATAGCTGGAATTGCTGGGGCTGGATTGTGCAGCCAAAGGATCCAAGTGAATCCCACTGGCTTGTGGCAGAGTTCCTTACCCACAGGAGGGGGAGAGCAGCACTCCTGGAGTTCAAGACCCCTCACAGGTCTTCAAGCACAGATGAGAAGCAGAGAGGCAAAAGACAGCCAAAGGAAGCAGAGGCAGGTCCCAGAGCATCCCTACACCATAGTCCCTGCTGGAGGGCAGGATCCACCCGTCCTCGGGCCCAGATGGCCCTGATGCAATTTGCAGTGACACAAAGAGATGATACAATCATTAATAACAGTGCCAGGAGAGATGCTTTAGCCACAAGTGATTGATACCTTTTCACACAGCTTTTGGCACTCAGCACAAATGAAGCAGGCAGGTAACTGGAACCCAGCTGCAAGCCGTATTTTCCAACTGGGAATATGGGGAATCTCCAGAATCCCACAGAAGGTGACCAATTCAGTGTACCTTAGACTGCTGGGCAAGGCTTTGCAAAGCACCAGGGTTATTTTCATGGTCACAAAACTGGTGAAGGCTGACAATGCCCAGACTGAATGGGCTAACACCCCTTCAGCCTTGGGATTGCACTGCTATGGTAGAAGACAAGATCCAGCTGATTTATAGACACTTTGAGAGCAATGGGCAGCTTTGCTTGGGGATCTCTCCTGCCCTTCATGCATCTACACAAAGCAATTCCTCCAAATGAGCTGTTAGCTGTGATTTGGAGCACTGGAATTCCCAGTAAACTCACTGCACTGGCACTGGGCACAGACACAACCTGCACTTCAGCAATGCCCTCAGCTCCTTCTCCTGTATGGCACCTCACTGGATAAAGCACCTTGCTTGAAACCTCAGCACACAATGGCACTGTGCTTCTGGCATCATCAGGACATTCCTTCAGCTCCCATAAGCTCTTACACAGCTCTTCTACCAAGCCTGGAGGATGCGAATGTGAAACCGTTCAGGTCATTAAGACCTGAACTGGCTACACCAAACCCAAGCTATCCCCCTGCATTCCCCAGCATCTGGGGAGAGGGGAGAGGCTCAGGTTTTCTTTATATTCCAAGTGAATAGGAAATTCTTTACATTCCAGGTCTGTATGAGAGTCCTGCTTCTAATGAAGCTTCACTACACTTCTCTTTCAAAGTAGAGAATCACAATCAACCTGAGCTGGCATCTTTCCATCACTCAGGACTGATAAATCATGAGTAAGTCGGGATCTGGCCACTGTTCCATCTCAGCCCAGTAGAGCGGGTTTGTTCCAGCTAATGGTGCCGCTCTGCTGACTTCCAAACAGGCTGGGGAGAACAAATTGCTGCAGTTTATTCCCATCCAGCTGACATTCCCGCCATGCCATCACTCACAAGCAGGGATGTGAACATTAGACATGTAACCCACCACCCCAGACAGCCTCAGTCCTCCGAGGGGAGTTGGTGCAGAGGAGACTTCCCACTTCAGGACTCAGCGCTGGCAGCAAGAGCCCCAAACCCAAACTGATGGCTTAGAGAGGTGAGTAAGACTTTAATTTCTAGCACAATAATCGTGTTCTCCTGTTCCTCGAGGGCTTTCCAGGGGTGGGGAGGAGAGGCAGGGATGTTATTTTTGATTTCAGAAGCAGTGTTCCCCTTTCTGGCACACTGAGCCCTGCTCTTACCTGCGGGCTCACAGGGGTGGGCATTTGAGCATCCTGGCAAACCAGGAGCTCCCACCCCAAAGCAAGCTTGGGTCAGTCCTCCTGCCTGTATGAGCATCTCCTGCCCTCACGCCGAGGAAACCCAGGACCTGTGGTTTCCAAAGCAAGAGGATTCCACTGCCAACCAGAGTGCATCTGGCTTTACAGCACATGTACATGGGGTGAAGCCATGAGCTTTGCCCCCTTTAACATCCAGCTTTATTAACAAGGCACTTTGCAAGCAGCCAATCCACCAATACTTCATTTAGTACCTTGGGTTGACAGAAGAGGCAAGTGGTCCGCAAGACACTCAGCTGAATGTGGGCTCAGGTGTCCATCAGCTGGGCTCCACAGCCGCCTCCTAAACATGGCTCACAGGCAGGTTAAAAACAAAGGAGAAGGGATAGAGATGCTACAGAGCCAGAGAATATAATGCATCTACTCAGTGAGAGGCTTTCCATAGCACTGGGAACTGTGCAGAGTGGAGGTATGGTGCTGGCTTTCACTAGGTAAACTTTTAACTGTAGAAAACCTTGTCACAAGAGGGGAACAAAGAGAGTGTGACCAGAAAACCTCCTCACCAGCTGCAAACAGGAGCAGGTATGTACTAGCATGAAATGCAATATGGGGCAAGAAAAATGAGTCCTGCCTCACTTTTCTAATGGAATGGCATTAAAATCTAAGAGTTTGGGCACTGCACATCTATGGTGACAGAGCTACAGCTCTGATCAATATTGGGTCAAGTGCAAACTAAATCAAGGCTGGCTTTCTATGTTGCTTTTGGGTGGAAATGAACATCCTTGCTTTAGCGATGCCTGACAGGCCTGTGGATTTGTATGGCACCAGCTGCTTCCATATCAAATGCTGTCCATGGAGTTAAAATTAGCCTGGTCACATCCCCTGGGGGGGTCTGGCTTTGCAGCCTCCATCATCCTGTGTGGGCTCCCCAGCTATGAGGAGTTCACTGCTCAGCACAACCCAGGCACACGGTACCTTGTGGAAGCCAAATGCCACGGCCATTCATTGAAACTCACCTTTTGTCCTCCTTGGGCATGGGGTTTGGCACATTCACTGTCATACGAGGTGTTTGGGAGAGCTTAAACACTCCAGTGTCGATGCTTCCTACAGACAGAAAAGAACCCTTAGACCTGGTGCACTTTGGTGTTTCATTCAAGAAGCATCCATGCAAGTTATTTAGCAGTATGTGACACTTTGTGCCAGCTCAGGTTGCTATGAAATGGCTTGGGGGTTGTAAAATTATTTCCCTAGAAAAAGCTTCTTTTTGACTGTACAGCAGTGGCTTAATTCAGGCAACTTGAATAATGATGGGTTTGGGAACTGGCACTTTAAACTGCTTCATAATCCACCCCTTAGCTCTACAAACATGCCTCTAAACTACAGTGTTCAGTGATATTCTGGTTATGTGCACTTTTCATGCATGATTTATGCTCTGTGTAAAAGTTCTGAGGCTGGAATAGTTTTTATGCCATGTTTTACAGTGCAACAGGTAGGTCCCTGTTTTGGGCTTCGTAGGGATACTGCAGCACATGCAATGGGATGACCCCCAGGCCTGCCCACCCCATGGCACTGCAGGCAGTGGTGCAGATGATGAGCAGCGGCTGCCCCATGGTTCATGTGCCCACCACAAACCCCTTAGTGCTGCTGTGATACCTCCAGGAAGGTGCCTCTGGTCAGATCCTCACACCACTGACATGGGGACATGGGGACGGCTCTCCCCAGAGGCTCAGACGCTCCTCTGTCAGCAGGCGTGAGCTGAAAACATCCCTGGCACGGCAGGGAAACCAGAGACCAGGGAGCTTTAGATAACACCCCTCTCAGGCTAAAGTCTCCAGGGGCAGCCTGGGGTTCTTGTGCCATTGAGTTCAGATCTCACCCACTGAGTGTCCTACTCTGGAAGCACTGGCATTGCCTTTGCTGGTGGCCGGGCACACTGGAGCAGGGGCAGAGCCCCCAGCCACGATTCCATATGAACGTGTGCTCAGCGTGAGCAGTGCTGGTGGAGCTGAACACAGAGAAGGTTTCTAGGGCAGAATTCACTGTGGGCACAGATGTGAGGTGATGAAGTGCAGCCATGGGTAGTCTGGAGGATTGAGTGCTGCTGTTCTGTGCACAGGCTCCCTGCCTGGGGCACAGGCTGGAAGCAGCACTTATGGCACTAGAGATCAGACACAGTGCATGAAACTCAGTCACTCACCTCCATTGTCACTGCAGCCCTCTCATTGCACAAGAGCACAGGCAGCACAGCGGCCTCACGAGCAGTGGGAAGAGAGGATAAGCAGGCTCAGGAGCTTTGATTCATCTCTGGATCCACCAGCTTTGGTGACAACAGGTTGATACAGCAAAAGCATCGGACCACCAGTCAGGACACGCTGTGGGATAACCACCCAAAACACACCTGTGAGACAGGAGATGACAGAAGCTGTACTCCATGCTGCTTTGTGTAGCACTTCAGAGGAAAATACTATGCAGATTCCTTTGTACTGCTATGAGCCTGCAGACATCCCATTGGAATGTGCTCCACCTGAGGATATTCTTTATTCCTATTCAAAGCAATTTAAATCAGCTAAGTGGCTCTGAGACACAAAAGGGTCTTTGTCCATTTTGGTGGCAACTGGTATAGTAAAGACATCCCATGCTACACTTCACAAAGAAGGGGGACCACAAGTGACAGCTCTGGTCTGGGGACAGCAGAGCTCAGAACACACCGTGTTCTGCAGGAAGTGCCAATGTAACAGTACAGCCATGGACTGCAGAAGCAGCAAGTCATCCCTGGAGCATGGATAGCAAAGCTGTGAGTCACACACAGTTACACACTGACCACACAGTTCCAACCTTCTCCCAGGCCTGGGGGAATGACATATCCACCTCCTTGGAAGGTGTGCCCACATGAAGGATGGAGCTGGCTAGACTGGCTCCATTAATCTAATCCTCTTTATGACTCATGGGAGAGTTATGGCTGTATTTGAGGGTGGAGAGGTTAACATACCTGCTGGCTGTAGAGCTGGGATACTTTCTACTTTAAAGGAAAAAACATGTATTTATGTATTAAGGATGATGCTGTTTCATTATTCACCGCAGGTATCCATGGAGGAATGGGGATAGCATCCTCCAGCAGTCTGCAGTGAAAGGGAAAGCAGGAACTTGATTCCTCCCCTCCTCATCCTCATCGGGGCTCATGCAGACAGGAGGGGAACTGATCAGGCACATGGCTCATAGCTTTGTACCAAACCAGAGCAGCTCTGCACTGCCCCAGTGCACCAGCTCTCCCATGCAAGCACTGACAACACAGAGTCCTTAGCGAGCAGTAATCCAGAGCCAGTAAAAGCCTGCAGCTGTTTCCCCAGAGCTTACAGGAAATAACTTTGTCTAGCTTTGACATTACACAGCATCCTAAGTGCAGAAATAGCCATTCCCAGGTTCTTCCCATAGCACTGAACACTTGTCCTCAGGGTCCACTCAAAGGACACTCAACCTCCCCCAAGCACAGCCCCTGGGATGTGCAATGGGAACACCAAAGGCACACAGAGCACGAGCAGCAGAGAGCAGGCAGGTGCCTTAGGATGCCCACATATACTAGTGCCTTTGCTCACATCTGCACATACTCTGCAGGGTACATCCATGGCACCAGAGCCATCACACACTGCATCCCCAGGGCCTGCAGTCTTCACGTGTCAGGCAGTCTGGGCTCAAAATCCTTCCATGTTCCTGTAATGCTCTGGCATGCAAAGAAGTGGGGTAGGGTTGGGGTTTTTTATAGGGAAGGAAGCAAATGAGCAGGATCCCTGTTTGACATGAATCTACTCACTTTAACAAGTATGGAGCCTCACGGTTGCAAATGGAAGCTTAGCATCTCTTAAAATAAGCTCTAGACGTCTTTTAATGTCGGTGCTTAAAGAGGGATTTAGGTCACTTGGTTCTAGGAACTCCAGTTTGACTCAAGTATCAGTCGGCAGTTCAGCTGTTATCCAAATAAGGGGAGGGAAAGCCAGGATTTTCCAGCCCTAAGAAACAGCTGTGCTCCAAAGAGGCATGTAATAGGAGGGATAAAATTAATTCCCTCTCAGCCCTTGCTCGGGAGCCATTCCCAGCCACTGGATGGACAGCCCGGCTCTCCCACATGGAGAGGACCCCACTAGGCGGCCCCAGAGCCACACCAGGAGGGACTCTGGGCTGGATCAGGGACCTTCAAGGCAATCAAAAGGTGATTTGAAGGGAGAGACTCTGGGGTCCCATCTCCTCACACTGCACTTGGAGTGGGACGTGCACCATGAGCAAAACCACCCTGAGTCCATGCACCCCTGCACGCTGCCCACGGACACCAACATCCCACAGACCTCATGGCCATGAGAGGCGCACACAGGGTGTGTTTGCAGATGCTCATCACCTCATCAGGGACGTGCCTTAAATAACTCCAAGATTAAGTTTCAATTGTGCTTTTCCCTACATTAAAGTTACTGTTGCCCAAATGTCATCATATTCACATCACAGAATCCCAGACTGGTTTGGGTTGAAGGGACCTTAAAGCTCATCCAGTTC
>JANHGB010047223.1:13207-31795 GCA_026283785.1 Coracopsis vasa
AGGAGACGTGTGAGTCACCCGCGGAGCTTGTCTGCAGGCTGGGAGGGGAGGGTGGGACAGTAAAAGTTTTGACCTCACCCCTCTCTAGGCACGTGTCATTCCAAGCAAGCTTCCTTCAGAGACCGTTCAAGAACTCCTTCCAAGAACGTTCCAGAGTTGCTTTCCCCTTTGTACTAGGAGAGTATATTTTAGAAAAGATAGTTGCTTTGCTTCTTGCTAGCGTGTGTTTCTGCTGGTTTAAGGCTCAGTTTGGAGGACTTGGTGAATTCTTTCACTTGAGAAGCACCCAGGTGAAACAGGATGTTTTAAGGGTGTATGGACAGAATGTGGGTCACTTAGCAGGGCAGCGCAGAAAGCGGAGGTGAAATCTAACGTACACAGTGTCAGGAAAAGCCTGGCTGGCTGCAGCTTCGTATGGATGGGAGTTTTTATGGGATCAGCTGGGCACCTTCAGCATGCCATGATGTTGATTTCACACATGGAAATGCTAACCCCAAGAATGAGGTTTTATAGAAACAGAAAATGAAGCACCTGATGACCTGACTCTGTTAACATCGAATGCGAATTCCTACTAACAGGAACAAAACCAGCTGAGATGGTTTGAAAATACTGAACTCCAGAACACAGCAGTGTTCTTCACTACAGCCTGACAAATTAGAGGGCTCTGCTGCGCATCCTGTTGCTGTGTTGTTTTGAAAGGGGATCCAAGTGACCTTTCCACAGGTACCCGTGTTCTGCAATCTGTGGAAGCTGCAGCTGTTGCAAGCCCTTTGCTGCCTTGGTGTAGCTAAGGCAGCACTTCTGCCAGTGTATTCTGAAGGAGATGGTGGAACTGGGAGTTCCTGATGATGTTATTACTTTTTTTTTTCATTAGCCCTGTCTTCCTGCTTTGCATGGGCTCAATAGGGAAGAGCAGCAGCTTGTCCTACTGAAGCATCTAATTGAGGTGTCAGTGTAATGGCTGAGGCTGCAGGCACTGGAGATGAGCAGTGTAGGTGTGCTGAGTTTTGGTTAAGGCAATCTCAGGTGAAGCTTCTATCCAGTCAGGAATTCATTTACCTGTTCTCTTAATTAGTTAATCATCCTGATTTATTTATGTTGATTAATACATTGCCCCCTGCTCGTGTTTCAAGCGTATTCTTCCATGTTCATAATAGTTTGAAATACATTCTTCTCAAATTGCTCTCCTTAGGCTTCACCAAGCTCTCTTGGCATGTGGGGTTGTGTGTGAGCATGAGGTGGGGAGCTCACTACACTGTTAGTCCTGGCCGTAGGTGCACTGGCACAGCTTGCTAAACTCAGTTGTATAGATGCACACCTTCATTGATGGTGATTCCCTGTAATTAAGTTAAACAACATCATGAGCTTGCTCCCAAGCATATGTAGTTCTTTTCAGATGCATGTATGGCTATTGCTTGGCTTGTTTGTCCTGCTGCCTCTGCTTTTTCTCCTCCTCCAGATCCTGATGGAGCTCTTGCACTTCATTCATGGTGTTGACATGTTGGATACCTCCGCTCCCTTTCTGAGGCCAGCCACGCAAGACGTGGTGTCATCTTTTGGTTTCTCTCCATGTACTATCTCACTTTCTAAATATAAAAAGTTGAAGATTAATTGGCTGAAAAATTATTCCTTTTTTTATGTTGTGCACAGACCTGGTTACGAGTTACTCTTGTTGGTTTGGTAGCGCTCTGTTCTCTTGGGATTTTTGAAGTGCAGTTTGCTTGCTAACACAGGGAGGAAGAAATAGTGAAGTATTTGTTTGGGGAGATTAGAAGTTGCAGACAACAGGGGTTTTCCTGGTTTTTATTTTCTTAATGAGGAGCCTAGTTTTTCATTTTAAACTTCAGCTTAACAGTTAGCAGCTGAAAATCGAGGGAGGAAGGGATGTATATGTCAGTAACCCAACTTCTACAAATAGGCTCATGTGCTACATGAACTTCTTATCCTTTTGGAAATTGTTTTTCAGCCTTAATTACAGCACTCTCTGTTTTTAATCACTCCTTAGCTGTTAGCTGATTAAACACTTCAGTCATACTCCTTTGGGGAAGGTAAATTGTGTCATTCTTGCTCTACAGGATGAGTTGAGCTACTGAAAGTGGCTTGGCCAGGGTCAGACCACGAGCAGCTGCAGATCAGAGCAGAACTGTAGCTGATGCCTCCCCTGCCATGCTGGATTCACTGAAACATGGCATCTCCATGTGTCCTTTCTCAATGACTTAGTAAATCAGTTTTACAAAAGACTTAAAATAATTGGGTTGAAATTCCTTCTTTGATTTGCTTGAGGGAGGAGAAGTGTAACCATAATGATCTGGGCTGATACAACTCACAGTGCAAATAGCACTGCATGAGGCTTTTCCAATGAAATTAGTGGTGCTGAAAAGAAGAATGTCCAAAGAATTTGTTTAAATATGATGCAACAGCTCTTTCCCTCATGGCAGTGTACTTTGTAATGCTGCAAGCCTCTGGTGTGCAGGATCCAAGTTCTGATTTCGTATGCCAAGATCTGCTGCCCACTGATTTTATTTAAATCACCTTTTAGGGTCCTCAAAAGTTAGTTTTGGAACCATTGTGTAACTTAGGTGTGTGGGTCACTCTCAGGATGTGCCAGATGACTGGGCTGTGTTCAGAGCAGGGAAACCAGGTTAGAGTTGGCCTGAAAAGAGACTTTCTTGCATCAAGTTTTACAGGTGTTGGACATACGCGGACGCTGTGACTTTGGCCATTCTGTTCCTGGTGCATTACAGCTACAGCAGGCTGGAATTGATTTTAACATCCCCTGTCCTTTGAGATTGGGTGCTATATAGGAGACAAATTGGGTATTGTATTGGGTAGTATGTGTGTGACAAATGTGCAAGAGTTGACATGTGTAAGGACTTGAGTGTGATGTGCTTAGATGGAATTCTTCCAGATGGGGTGAAAGTGGATCCTGTAGTCACAACACTGCTGAAATATTCCTAGATTCATTTCTGAAATGTGTATTTGAGTCACTCAATGGAGCTGTGCTAAGGCCGTGGCAAGTCATTGACAGCGTCTCTGCTTTTGCCTCTGACAACCTAATCAATGGATTTTTTTTGGCACTGAGAGCTGTTCTTTAAGGAAATAATTGCTGTTCTGTGGGTGAGTTCTGACTTCATGTCAGTGAAAAAGGTGATTCTGTAGGACTTAATTTGACTATTTTCAAGAGAAGATCTCATTAAAATGTTGGGTGCGCCAGAAGTTTGGGAGGTGAACTTCCATGTGTGTGTTTCCCTGATGGCATTCACTGAGCGTTGACCTTTCCACTTGAGTTGCAGATTTGTGACTTCTGGCTGTTAGTTTGGATTTGATTCAACAGATTTCAAACTTTTTCCTTAAAACCCTGAAGTGTCAGTAGTGACTCTTTGGCTTTTTAAATGCAGTGAAAAGCCACGTTGCTTATTTAGTGTTTCAGCCTTAAATGAGCTGAGCTCTTTTAGCTCCATTTTCATCCCCCTAAGCTTCATGGTTGAGTTGCATGGTTCCATCTTTTATTGCTATTGCTGAAACATCTGTATTTTGAAGCCTATGTGTTAGGACTGGAAGCTGCCACAGGCTTAATGCCCTAGTCTGTGAACACAGGTAAGACTGAGAATAACTTACAGGTATTACTGTTAAGTGACCATTTGGTTGCTGTTGAAATGGCTGATTTCTGGAGGGTATCTCCCTGCTGCTGTAGGAGTTTGTGGATGCAGCACTGTGGGTGAAATTTATCTGCTAGCAAAAGCTCAAATACGTGGCACTTTAGTTTCACTCTTATTTCTGCTTGTGCTGCTTATTTTGCTCAGAAAAAAAAGCTATACCAACAGTATTTTTAACATATTTGACCTTAAGTCAAGCAAGTATGACTGTACCAACAGCCACTTTGGACAGTGTACTTGGCTTTGTGCTATTTTCTCCTCTTTTGAGGCACCTGGATGGGAAGGAAGAGCAGCAGAGAGCATAGAAAGGTTTCCTTATTCTCAGTTCCGGTGCCTGCCAGGAGCAGCACTTACCAGAAGGCAATGTCTCAGTGCCCACAAAATATTCGGGATTGCAACTCTGAGGAGTCTAATGAAGATTGTTTTTTGTTTGCTTTTCAAACATAGTCTTCTCTAGTCTAACTCAAGTTTTTCTGGGAGGGTCAGCATTCAGTATTTCTGGAAGTAGAAGCAACAAATCCTCTTACCTGATCTTTCTCTTCTCTCAGGTGTTCTGTTGGAGCATACGCTGCACATTTATGGCGATTCTGAGTGTGAGGGCAGAATTCTGCCAGGCCCAGCACAGCATCCTGGCTGACAAGTGAACTGAGTGCAGGGGCTTCCACGTGCCATAATTACTTTGCCTTGAAGACTCCAGACACAGTAGACACTCAAATATATGGGATATCTTCTGCACATTGGAAGCATTTTCCTTTTACTGACTCTAGCAAAACTAAGCATCAAGAAAACAAAGTGGAGAGAAAATCTGCCCTTACTTTTTTGCCTCACCAGTGCCTAAATGTAGAACAGGCTGCCTAGTCTTGCGTGTAGTCAGAGTTTTTGGAGTCTGAAGGGTACCACCTGCAGCAGTTGAGACCGAAGTTAAATTCAAGTGGATTCTGAAGCAAACCAGCTTTTCTAGCAGCGAATTCTTTAAGGAACAAACACGTCGAAGCAAGCTCTGATCTGTCCAAGGCATTTTAGTGGTCTCTTTAATGTTTTCTGCTGTGAAACCTTTCCAAGGGTATTGATTTTTTTTTTAATTTTTTTTTTTAAATTTTCCTCAATCCGTTGGCCCCTTACACACTTCAGTTGCCATTATGAACCGTCCAGCCCCTGTGGAAATCACTTATGAGAATATGCGTTTCCTGATCACTCACAACCCAACCAACACAACCCTCAACAGGTTCACAGAGGTAAGGCAACCAGATAAAGCTTCCTGGCATGCTCATGGTTCTGTAGAAGCACTGGACAGTCATTCTTCACACCTGTGGCTCAGTACTTTAGCTGTATATTATGTGTTATCTGAAACTTAAGGTGTTTTTATCTTTAATACATTGGTCACGTTCTCCTGACAGAATGAGAAGAGAATACACTGATTGCTTTTTCCAAAGCCCTGCATTTCTTTAATTGCAAGAGGCTGAACAAGCTTCCATTTTAGAATACACTCCCCTTGCCATGTTCTTGGCCTCGTTTCTGAAGGTCTGCATGTTCTGTGGTTCTAAATGTTATCTTTCATTAAATAAAGCAGTGTTTCCAATATATCAATCTGTTGCTCACCTTTTGGCTTTTAAAGTAGTTGACAGAATTGTAACTGGTTTCTGACCTGTCTTCTCCCTTAGACTAGGGGTAAGCACAATACTTAAACCCATGCTGTAGTTCACAGGCTGTGTTACCAAACTGCCCTGATCCAGAACTGCACAAGATTTCAGGTGCTAGAATATATCTCTGAGACATGACATCTGCTGGGCCTGAGTGCTGGGAAGAATCAGTTACATGGGCAGTGGGTCGCACTGTCACTGACACAATAAGAACTTAAATACAGCAAAACCTAACATTCAGCTTTCTGAAAAAGCAGCCGATGATGGTATCATCAGAGGAGTGGTAGGACAGTGTATTTCTGTGTCCTGGGTCACTGCAAACCTGCAGTATCTTTGTGGCCTCATATCTAGAGGACTTTCATGTTGTGTGTGGAGGTCTGTTTCTTACAGAGAGGTCCTGTCATGTGATACTGATGTCTGACTGCACCTATTGACTTCCATCATTCAGCAGTGGCCATTCACCATGAATCTGCTCAGATATTATTGGTTAATTTTGAAAGCCACATTCTTTTGGTCTTTATTTATATATATATATGTATATATTTTCCCCATTAACATGGATTGTCTTCCTTTTTCAGGAGTCCTGACTCTGGAATAGGAATTATTGCTAATTGTTAGAAGTTCCAGTGATTCATTCCAAGCATGAGAGGAAATTCTGCTTGCTGTATGAACCTTCAAAGTGAACTGGAACAGCTTTTGTTTGATCTTCTGATTATTTATCTAACACAATGTGCTACTTATAGTGCATTACAAGGAGGCTAGGGTATGGTGGTGTGTGTGTTCTGTTCCTCCCTGCCTCAAAATGTCAACACTGTCCGAAGCAAACAGTTTTCCAGGCTTCTATTTAAAGAGAAGAAGCAGCTGCTTGGAGAATATAAGCGGTTATTTTAATTTGGCTCTTATGTATGCATTTTTTTTCCCACCTTGGCATTTCCCTGGAGAAGGAGGATTCAGAGTGTTTTACGTTTATTCCTGTCATTTGTAGCCCTTGTCCTCTTACAGGCCGTAGCTTCCCTTCCTGTGCTGGCCTTTGCTCCTTCCCTGTGTAGTCACCTTGGAGCTGTACAGTAGTGGTGGCACCACTGACTGTTTAGTTCTGCAGCTGCTGGGAAAGTGCTTGTGTTGGTCCCTGTGTCATGTGCTCACCTGTGTTCCTTTTCCCTAAAGGAGCTCAAGAAGTATGGAGTGAGAACCTTGGTGCGAGTGTGTGAAGCCACTTACGATCAAGCTCCCATCGAAAAAGAAGGAATCCAGGTTCTAGTGAGTTGCCTTTAAAACTGTCTAAAAATGAAACCCATCTTGGGCAGAAGTGGTGAGGATGCCCCAGGCTTTGGGCAAGCAGTTGTGACTGTTTCAGACTGGCCAAAAGCAATGTGATCCCCAGCATCAGCTAATGCTGGTTTTGAGAAGCTCACTGTACTTTTGTAAAAGGTACTTGCTTGTTTATTAATATTGCCAGAGCTGTTTAGTGGGAGTAGAAATGCCTATTCCTGGCTTTCTGGGTTTGTTGAGATACTTTGATTGCCTTTTAGTGACTAGTTTGATACTAACCTAGTGTTCAGCTTTGTGGTTCGTACAGCTCACTGCTTTTCAGCACTTCTTGGTTTTACTGTTGGACCTTCCCACGGTGCAGATAAAAGTCCATCCTTCAGAAAGTGCCACCTTTTGAGACTTTCTGACATGTTGATACTGGCTGTGGCAGGATATTGATTGACAGCCTCATCACTGCTCATCTCCAACTGGAGCCTGGCTGCTGGTGGCTCCCCTCTTCAGCAGGTGGAATTCCATAAGTGCTGTTCACAGCTACCATTGTGCAGTGACTGTCTGACTGTATGGTCTGGTGTTGCTCGGTGGTTATGGGAAGGTTGTTTTAGTAGGTGTGTGCTCACACGAAGCTTGCAGGCGGTATTTTTCCAGGCAATACTTCTGAATCATCACAGTGTGTCAGATATAATCAGTTTATTTTACTGGAGTGAATAATACTCTGTTCTGAGGCCAGAAATTGCATCTTACCTTCTTGGTGCAGGTAGTCAGCCTTCCATTGC
Organism: Coracopsis vasa; assembly: GCA_026283785.1. Classification (NCBI taxonomy): domain Eukaryota; kingdom Metazoa; phylum Chordata; class Aves; order Psittaciformes; family Psittacidae; genus Coracopsis; species Coracopsis vasa. The sequence continues at coordinate 20,549 of JANHGB010047223.1, forward strand.
CCCTTGATTTTTATGGCTCAGGCGGAGAAAAACTTTGCAGTTTTCCATTAGGAGAAAAACTTGTATCCTGGCATATCTGTGAACACTCCCGGTACAGGTCGGTTGGGTTTCTTGGCTTCTGGCCCTGGTAAGCATTTATTCCAGTTCCAGGCAGCCATGTGAGCCTCAATGTTGTTGCAAAAATCAGTCATTATAGGGTTAGCTGTGTTCCCAGGGCTTTTTTGTTCTCTCTGGAGCTGTCTTGGACAGGGACATGCAAGTGTTCTTATCATGCTGCTGTGAAGCTTCCAGCTGTGATATTCCTGTGATTGCCAGAGGCTGGAAGTATTAAACTTCTGGTGTCAAAGGACTCGGAGCCCTGATTTAAGCTGGGGTTTAAGAGTTTGTGTTCCTGTGCTAGATCAAGAACTGAGTTCTTCCTAGAAAAGTTAGGACAGTTTTACAGGTGTCCAGCTCTACCATGTGAGACCTCTGCCTCTGCAGCTGGGAGCCAAATCCACCTCCTGCAGTCCATGCCCCCTGGGGCAGCTGCAGGAGCTGAAAGTGCACTGTCCTCTGCAACCTCTGCTTCTGAAATAGTTTGGGGATTTTGATTCTCAGGAAACTTTAGGAACTTGGTGTTGGCTTGGTTTGAACTGAAAGCAGGTTTTTGAGGAAGCTTTTGTAAAAACTGGAAATGTTTTTTCTGCAGCTGTGCTAGGAGATCCTTTCATTTCAAGTAACACATGTGAGAGTCTTGTGTCCACAGGTTTGTCTCAGCTAACAAGCCTCTTTGCACTGGTACATTCCAGGTCTTAGTGTTCCATTGCTGCAGAAGGACAAACAGGAGAGAGCATAAATCTACTAGGCATCTGTTAAGGATAACAGAAAGCAGAAGGTAACAGGGAAGGTTTGCTGCTAATGTTATCCCTGATCCTGATGATCCCAGTCATGGGTTTGTCTTAGTAATTCACTGTATTGCAGTAGTGTTTTCTATTTCAGATAAGCTTAACTAGTTACCAGCATGATCAGCTTTGCTTTCCTAGGAGCACTTCCTTTTTCAAAGCAGAGTCCTGTTGCTGTTCAGAACTGGTATTGAATTACCAGCTGGCTTAGAAAATAACACGTCACTATTTAAAGCTAATATTTGCTTGCAAAAATAACATTAAGATTAAAAACAGCCTGACAGAGATTAGTGTCTATTTTAAAACTGTTGAGGTCAAAAGCATAGTGAAACCTCTCAAAATGAGAGCACTTGAGCAGAGCCTGCTCTCAGGCTGTGAGAGGAGTGTGTACTGGCAGGGTGGGTAGAACTGGCAGCTCCAGAGCTGCTTTGGCAGATGGCATAGTGAGAAAGTAGAGAATTGGATGTTCTGTGTTTGAAGTAGTACTATTACATGTGTGTGTTTATCAACAGAGATTAAATCCAGGAGGCGGGAATGGGCTTAGTTTCTGTGGGTTTCTGCAGTTCTTGCGTCCATGCATCAGGTCTTGTAACACAGAAATGTTACATCACCAAAACTGGTGGTTTTCTGGGAATAGTTTTGCACTGGCTGGCAACCAAGGAGGCTGTAGGAGGTTTGTTCATCTTCAGGATCGAAGACAGATATCATTGTTCTTCTCTCAGTCCTTCATGTGGGTTTTGAACATGGGGTTCTTGTCACCTTAAAGTCCTGTTACTGCTTCTTGGTTGTCTCAGTTACGTGTTGCCAATCCTGCAGTCGTTGCCAACTGACAAACCCAGAGCTGTTCTAAGCAAGGCTGCTCCAGCTGAAGGATAGATAAGAATAAGCCCTTCTTTCCTATCATCCTTCCCAAATCCTGCAGAGTGGCACAGAAGAGCTGTGTATTCTGTGCAATCTCAGTGCATCATCCTGGTTATTAAATGGCTGGTTTGGTTGGGGAAGCTTAGCAGTTGGGTTTTATCCTGTCTGACAGAAGCTCAGAGGTGATGCTGGGAGAACTCCTCAGCAGGAAAAGACTTGGAAAACTTTGCTGCATTCACTCTTCCCGTTTCAGAAGTGTTCTAGTTCCTTGTCCTGGGCAGGGTTTTGTCAGTGCCTGTTCAGTGTCAGGGCTGTACCGTTCCTGGGAAGGTGATGCTTATGAGGTTGTGATTAATTCAGGCCAGCACAAGAGCTGTGTGGATGTGATGTTTAATATATAAGCTCAAGCAATGTAATAAGCTCCTGTGTTTGGTCTGAAGGAAAGGGTTTAATTTAATGGAAAACCAGGACGCAGAATTGACATGCAAATCCTGTTCTTTACAAGGCAGTTTCAGAAGAAAGCACCTTGCAGTTGGTAATGCATCTTCTCTTGGCAGCCCATACTTCTCTTCCTGGGACAGTGCATAATACTAGGTCTAAAATAATGGAGCTAGCCACGTGTGATGGAGTGGAAAATCTGGTGAAAGCCTTTAATTAGAAAGAGCAAGTTTCACTTTATGATCTTGTTTCTATAGCCTTGTTGTCCCAGATACTTTTAATTTCCCATTTGCCTTAGAAAAGGAGTTCTCTGTGCCCCTCAGACTTTGTGTGACTTTCTGAATTCATCACATACAATGTTATTTCAGGAACTTAAAACTTTTTGATTTGGTAGTTCCAAGACACAATTTCCACCTTGCAGCTTTTGTAAGTGCCAGCACATTGCTTGGGTGCTCTCGGGCCGAGGGTTGTGCCAAGTTGTATTTGCTGTTCAGGAAGTATCAGGGTAGCAGTAATTGTATTTCAAAAGGGAAAGCCTGGTGGCTTTTTTTACCTTTGGTTGTACTTGCTCAGTTTCTGCATGCTTCTTTAAGGCTTCACAGAATATTACTTCTTATTAAGCCGTTCTCAAGACACTACATGAAAGACCTGTTTCTAGCCAGTGAGGGAAGAAGACAGCTCCTTTCAAAGCCATTTCCCTGCCATTTGAAGAGGTGGCTGAATAATACAAAGCTCTGGCTATCTCTCTTGTAAAATGCGTTGCAGTCTAATGAAAAGTGCTAAATAACTACTAAGTATTATTTTTCCCCTTGCATCTGGGAGTGCTCTTTCTGCAGCACTCCCTGTTGTCTTGAGAAGATTATAAGGCACATGATGGTCCTGAAATGTAGGACATGTACTGCACTTAGCACAAGTTCCAGGAGAGTGCTTGTGACTTCAGGAAAATGGGAAGCTTCTGACATGCAATTTTGATTGACAGGCATGGTGATGCTATCAGATATGATCTTGGTAGCGAAATGGTGGCTGCCCCTTTAGTAGGCAGAAAATTAACTGTAAATGCTGCTTGTTTGGTGACTTGGTTGATGTCTGAGCACTCTTCTTGCTTGTGAATGGACTGGGGGATTTGCACTTGAACTGTCTTGCTGACTGGATTCATGACAGCTGGACAAGGTGATCCATTTGAGTTGCTATGAAGAACCTTCTCCTCTGCTGACCCCCTTGAATTGTTAGGAAGTAGCTTCTTTGTAGAGTCTGAAGTACAAATAGCACTTTAAAAGGTTGACAGAACCACAGGCAAAAGTCTGCAGAGTTCTCATTTCTCAGATATTTATTTGAAATGTCTTGATTTTTACATATTTTTAATAAAATGGATTTCCAAGGCAGCTATTTTTCTAAAAATTCTATAGCACACAGGAGTTGGTATAGAGTTTTATTGAAATGTCATTGAAAAGTGCAGTTTAATGGTTGTTAAACATTTAGTGTTGCATTATATTGACTTTCCAGCTTCCGTGCAGCCAGAAGAATAGATCTGTTTGTAGTACACACTTCTTGCTGATGCAGCATTTTCTTCCTCCCAGTTCCGGTTACCTTGCTGTTGACTGTGGTTTGAAATCCATGTCACTAATGCCTTTTTCTTTCCTTCAAAGGACTGGCCATTTGATGATGGAGCACCACCCCCCAATCAAATAGTTGATGACTGGCTCAATCTGTTGAAATCCAAATTCCGTGAAGAGCCTGGCTGCTGTATTGCTGTTCACTGTGTTGCAGGGTTGGGAAGGTTGGTGTTTTGTTGGCTTCTTTTTATACTGGACTTGAAAATTAGTTTCTTTGTCTGGAAGGTCAGGGAGAGTGTTAAGTAAGTGCCAATTCCTCCATTTTCTCACAAGTAACACTTTAAAGCAGCAGCAAGTTTGTGCCATTAAAGCAAGAGAGGCTTACTGCAACTTAATCTTGAGTGGTTTCATAACTCTTATCAAGGATGGAAGGAAAAACACGGTGAGATTGTTGAAAACACTCCTGTCAGGAATGACACAAGCAGTTGGAGGTGCTATTCATTTGAAGATATCTTTTTGCTGAAAATCTCTTGGGCTTCTTGACACGTGTGGTACAATTTCTAAGGCTGTACAGTTTTTAATTTCCTCCTTTTCAACTGATGCACTGTTAAGGATGTGAGAATAATAAAAAAAAAAGCATTTAGAAAAAACAATTCAATGACTTTCTTACTCTAAAGTGGCTTCACTTCAGTTTCAGGAGGAGTTAGGCTTGTATTTCTTGCTCACATGAGGACTGATGTTTCTCTCCTCGCCACTCAGCTTCCTTCTTTGCAAAGAACTTCCTTTCAAGATGAAGTAATAATTTAAAAAGACTGATTCAGGAGAGCTCAATGCTAAATTCATATTCCCAAATGTAACCTCTGAATGTTCTGTTTATTCTGTGAGCTGGGAGGAAATGGAGCTCTCTACTAAAATAAATTTTGCATGAGGTACTCAGCAGGCAAATGTCGTTCTATAGATAATGCTTACAGAGAAAGTACTGAAGCCGTTTACAGATTAATACATGTTCAATGTATTGTTTCTCTAGATCTTCCTAAAATACTGATTCCTCTCCTTTAGGGCTCCTGTACTGGTTGCACTTGCTCTCATTGAATGTGGAATGAAGTACGAAGATGCAGTTCAATTTATAAGGCAGTAAGTTAAACTTTCCTTTGCTCAAGAAATCTCTCATTTACATTGTATTTGAACAGTATCTGCAGCAGAATTCATTGTATTTCTGATTTGATTTCTAGAACTTATATCCTGACATGATTGGCATGACTTTGACGTGAATATTGAGGCTTGTGCCATTTCCTCTGTTTAGAGATGAGGATTAAAATGTGGTCTCTCTCTCTCCCTCTCTTCTATTGTTATTATATATATATATATGTATTAAACCTGGGCTTATGTATTAAGCCATTGACTTGGGACTCAAAGATTTTGAACTTGGGAGGAAAAAATGTCCAAGCTGGGCTGTAAAAAACATGGATGACCTGACCATGGACTAGTTGCTGCTAATGAAATTGACATAAATGGTAGTGTGGGTGGGCCAGCACATGAGCACCAGCACTCCTATGTGTCCTGTGGGGAGTGTTACCCACTCAGGGAATGTCTGGAAAATTAACAAATATGATGAAGGATGAGACTGCAGAGCTCTGCTGGTTTAGTGATAACATCACATCTTGAAATGAAGCCCGGCAGGTGTGATTTATGTTGAATGAGCTTTGCCAAAAAAACAGTTCATCTTTTTACAGACTCCCAGGGTCCTCAGCTCCCTCTGTGAACTGTATTGCTGTTGAGAGATTTTCCTGAATTTTAACTTACTTAAATTCCATTTTTCTCATCTTGGGGATGATACCTTTATCCCAAGAAGCTCTTTCCTGAGAACCTCTTACATGTTTGTATCTGAATGTCATGGTCTTGCTTAGCTAATATGAGTAGCCCATGCACCTGCAAGGAAAGAGTAACCTTGATGTTGTTCAGTGGCTGCTGCTGGTGATGGAAATAAACTCTTCAATCCAAGAAGACAGACTAAAATTTGTTACCTGGATTTTAATATTTTGACATGTAGGCAATGAACTGGCCTGATTTATCCTTCCTCAGAGAGTCAGTGGATACAGAACTGAGCCAGAAATGCTGGTTTGTAGCTACAGGAAGGCTTTGAACAGAGGGCTGATCTACCTTGGGGGGTGTGGCGATTGAAGCAGTACTTTTTCCATTGATATTAGCCTTCATTCTCTTTGTTTTAGGAAAAGGAGGGGAGCTTTCAATTCCAAACAGCTGCTTTACCTTGAAAAATACCGGCCTAAGATGCGATTACGCTTCAAAGATGCCAACGGTCACTGCTGTGTTCAATAAAGCATAATCTCAAACGAAGGCAGAAGTTAGCATGGCTCTTTTCTGGACTCTTGGCACCTGGAAATGTGAATCTGGAATCAAACTACGTCATCAGATTGGGGGGAGTCAGTCAGTGACCTCAGCCTCTGTCCTAATGGTGGTGATGATTGAAAAACAATAAAAATTAAAACATAAACCTTAGAGCAACATTTCAGTGAAGGATTGTTTTCTCCTTGAGCTGCGGTTGGAACATCTGCAGGGAGAAAATCAGTTTCTGAATCTTCTGTATTTTTAACTTTTTAAGAAAAGAAATAAAGTAAATTTTATGTCTAAGGAAAACCAGCAGAGCATTGGCTTGTGCAGAAACTATTTTCTTGATTGGACGAAAGTTCCCCAAGATTAGGGCCTGATACATTAATTCCTATTTAAAAGGACTCTTTGAAATGGAGTTGCCTTGTTTTTCACCTTGCTGGGCCCTGGTTGAGGCACAGGAGGAGCATTTGGTGCTGGATGAGAGCAGTCTTGCAGCCTTAAGCCCAGCCTGGGCAAATTCTAGAGACTGGGTGATGTCTGTTGTATGCGTACGTGGTGTTCAGGCTCTGCAGGTGTGAGAAACCTTCCTGGTGGGCTTGAACAGAAGATTCTATGCCTGATACTTCTGGTGACTCTGCTAAAGGCCTTTTCTGATGGGTACAAGGTTGTGCTTTAACTGAGTGTGTGTAGCACGTGTGTGTCTCTGTCTTACCTTTCCAAAGCATTTGGCTGAGGTGTTAATTGTCTTTCTGTTGTTAGAAAATCTGTCCTGGCAGAAGACTGATGTCCAAGGGATGATTCAGACAAGGACTTAAAATGAATTAAGCTGTCATAAGAAAGAAGAAAAGGCTTTTCGCTGCTGTCCAGATTGTCTGCCTTGCTGAACACAGTAAATGAGGATTTGGGGGAGGGTCTCATTTGTATGACATCTGAGGTAAAGGTGGGATGCACATAGAAAGGTGGGCCATGAATAAATGCCTTGTATGGGTCTTTTCCCAGACTAGCCCTCATGTACAGCTCCATTTAGCCACTGATTGCCTTGGTTTTTTATTAGGCTCTTTTGGAGGGAAAATCTCTAGTTATACAACAACATGCCTCTCATTCACCATTGGCAGGCTAGAAACACGCTCATTTTTGGAGTGTGAACTGGCAGCACGTTCTCTTTGTAGGCCATTGATGTTGTCAGTGAATTAAGACAAGTCATGTTACAGCCTCTAATAAGTAGTTTCAACCAGGCTACTTCTACCAAACCCATGTTAACTTTGTGTCCTGCCCCAGAAGTGACCTCATATGCTTTGAACTTGACGTTATATCTGTAATATTGAGCCATTGAGGGCTCTGAATACAGGTTTAGTGTCCTACTCTCCTGTGATCTGCTGTGAAGCACCAAAGGCTCTTGTTGGTCTGGATCTGTGGTAGTAGATTGATACCTGTCTCTACCTATGCTTCAGCCTCAGGTGATGTGAGCTGTTTCACAGAATTTCTTCCTATTCCAGATTTCTGCTTTTAGTCTGCAGGTTAACTGGGCAAATGTTTTCAGAACACAGGTAACAGCCTTTTAGAATTCTATTCCTGGATTTATAAATTTAAGCTAAAAATAATGGCACTTGTGAAGCCCCTCCACTCACAGAGCTGCTGTGAGACCTGTTTAAGGTCCATGGCTAGAAAACACCAAGCTCCACAGAGCTTGCTCTGAGCCTGACTCAAGCTGTGGTGGTGTACTGAGTTCCTTCCTCCCTTTAAGATGTGTAACGTTTCTGATTAATAGATAAAGAAGACACAAAAGTGTTTGTGATGTTGATGCCTTCATTAGGGAAATAACGTATCTGGTTGTGTTTGAGTCCATATGGAAGGTAGATTATGCTGAAAGGGGCTTTACCCTCCCCTTGTAAACTAGAAACCTAATGTTCTGTTTCTGCAAAGTAAAATGAATGTTTCTAGTAAAATGAAATTCTGGTAGTTAAAGCTGGGTTGGCAGATGGTGGAAGTCAGGTTGAAGGGGAAGGTGTTGAGATGGATTAAAAACCAAACCCCAAGCCCTTCTGAAGGACAATAAAATCAATTTTTACATGCTATATGTATAACTGCGTTCTTCCCCCTAGTTATACTCTTGATTTTTACCGTACTAAGTATCCTATACTATGATTCTGCAGCCTTAATTGAGGAAAAATAGTGGAAAGTGCAGACTGTCATGGAGTGTAGACACAAAGGGGGGTGTAACTGTGACCGATGTCCAGTAGCGCAAGACTTGGTTCAGCACTTGAGCATAGTGCAATAAAGTTCTTGCAGTAAAATGTCTTCCCTCTGGCTCCTGATGAATTTATTGCAGCTAATTAATATTAAATGCTCTTTAATCTGCTTTGTAAAGGCCCTTGGTAAGTTTGTTCATGCCCCTGGTGTTACTGGTGGCCGCTGGGTTCTACGCTTGGATTTGCTGGTGGGAAAGGCAGCTCTGCCTTGGAGAGAGGGTACAGCCCTGGAGGCAGGACCAGTTTCCTTCCTTTCAAACATGTAAACTTACCTTCAAAGAGCCAAAACAACCCCCAACCCAAACACCAGCTCTGAACTTTCCCAAGAACTTTCAAGGGTCTGTTGCAGAACCTACTATTGAGCCACAGGCCTGGGGTGACAAGCGAGTTCCTGGAGCCTTGGATCCCAGGGATCTACCCTCCCTTGGCATTGGAATGTCAATGCCTCCATCTGTGTAATTCATTTAAATAACAGCAAGGTGCTATTTACTGAGCTTCACGGATAACAGCCCAATCAGCTCTGCTTTGCTGCCATCAAAGAAATACGACTTGGAAATCAGTGTCTTGGGAATCAGTGTCCTGTTCCTCATATGTATCAGATTTTTCCAATTAGGATGAATTTGAAGTGAAGAATTTCTTCCTCATATCTGATGTAAATCTACCCAAAGGGACACAACAGGTAATGCTTTTCACAAGTGTGTCTGGAACAGCTTATGCTTTAGGCTGTCCAAAGGCTGTGCAGACATCATTACCTTGCAAAAATATTTAACATCAGACTATCAAAACCCAAAACCTTTGGTATGAAGCTAAATCTTGTGACCTTCCCTTGTTTTAACCACTCGTTTCATCTGAACCTAAATCACCATCATCAGTGAATGGAAGTGACATAAGTGGAGTCTTGTTTTTCACGCCATATATTTAGTCTAGATCCTGCTACCACTGACTGGTGGGACACCACCAAAAAGAAAACTGAGTGCTGTCACGAAGTTATGGGCTGACAAAGCTGTTGGACCACCCAGGACAGGAGCTCCTCTTCCTGGGCTTTCTGGAGCACTGGGCAGACCGTCATTTGGGGGCTGTGGTTGGTACCAGGTAACAGCACTTTGGGAGGATTGTGGTGTGACTGGCAAGGAGCTTGCCTCTTGGTGAAACATCTGGGTGAGGTTTAGAGGCTGCTGGAGCAGCTGCAGGAGACCTGGAGTTTGAGGGCTATGTCTGTGTCCTTTCTTACAGGGCTTAACTCTGTAGATGGAAACAAGCGAGGGACACCCTGAGCCAACGCCAGAGGAAAATCCCTGATGTAATTCTGTGGATGGATGAGGCGAGCTCAAGAAGGGAAAAGCACAAAGTAAGGAATCACTTTGGCTCTGTCCAGCAAGGGAAAACAAAAGCACTGAGTAATAACATGACTCCTTTAGGGCTGCACAAATTCAGCAGAGGGAGGGAGTCTGGTCCTAGATGTGGGATGTCCTCTGTGGTTCCTGAAGCCACTTTTCTGGGAAGCTGGGCTGAATGCTGATGACTGGAGTCATTCACTGAGTCAATTCCCTCACTGACAAGCACCCTGAGGGGATGCACATGCCGAGAGTTGGAGGGTGGGAGGTTGTGAAAGGCCCCCTGCTCTCAGCGAAGCTGGAGGCTGGCGCTGGGAACATCTGCAAACTCATGCAGAGAATGGAGAGCACAGCATGGGCCCTGGGCTATAATAATACTCATCAAGCCCTTGGGTTGCCTTTGGCAAGGCCGTGTGTGTGTGAAGCTCCTGACCTTCCTGGGCTACTGTTTTGTTTCTGTTTGTTGTCCTTCTTGTTATCCAGGGGGCTGCTGGATCATGGGCGTGCTGGGTGGTGTGGGCTGGCTGAGCTGGTTATTTCAATTGACTGGACTTAGTGCCTGGGTGCCTTTTGCTGTGGGTGAATGAGTGCAGGCAGGGCTTCTGCTACTTGGTGATTTATTGCCATTTCGAATTTCAATTTCCAACAGTAAAAGGGAAGAGGAATTCTTGTGTGGAATAGAAATGGCTTTAGGACTGAAGTAAGAAATTTTCCTAGAGAAAGGACGGTGGGACCCATCGGGCTGGAGCTGAGTGGGGTTGAGGGGGAAATGTTAGTTGCAGCAGCTTGTTGGCATCTAACCCTCGCTGCTGCTCAGCTTTGCTGCCTGTGCTTGGAGTGCAGGCAAAAAAGCCTCCTGCTTCTTTGAGAGCTATGATGGATCTTCAATCCCATCGTTTCCACATTTGGCAGGAAGGGGAGCTTCTATTTTGCTGAAAGATCTTTGACTACTCCTAATAATGAGCCTCACTTTTGTGTTTCTGTTGCTGGGGGGCAGTGAGTGAGTCAGTGGGTTTCTTGCCATCAGACCAGGCGCTGGAGAGATAAACTAAAGATTTGATGGGTTCCCTGGGGACAGAGGGGTTGGCTGGTGCTTTGGAGGAGTCAGCTGGGATGTATTGTACTGCAGAGCATTGGCTGTGCGACTTGGGCTGGAGCAGCTCATGCTGGGGTGGGTATAAGCCATAGATTTCTCTCTTTCTCCCTAGACAACGAAAACAAGAAGGATGACACAGTGTTGTCAGGGTAGCAGGAAAAACCTGAAGGAAGAACTGTGGGGTGCACAACTTCATGATAATCTTCTCAATTTTCTTTAGCTCCTGTGCCACTGCAAGCTATGTGGGACCGGGACCTTACAGTGCAGACTGGCATCTATGGTGCTCCTTTTTGTGGAATGCTAATTTGTACTCAGACAGCCCCAGAATCCCAGCCTGGTTTGGGTTTAAGGGACCTTAAAGCTCATCCAGTTCCAACCCCCTGCCACAGGCAGGGACACCTTCCATTAGAGCAGGGTGCTCCAAGCCCCTGTGTCCAACCTGGCCTTGAACACTGCCAGGGATGGGGCAGCCACAGCTTCTCT
>JANHGB010047224.1:0-10750 GCA_026283785.1 Coracopsis vasa
AACAAGGTGTGGGTGCAGAGCCCCAGGAAGTGAAAGCCATGCATTCCTGGGGCTGCTCAGGACAGGAAGGAGTTTCACTCAGCAGTAGATGCTGAGACCTGACTGTCCTCAAAAAGCCCTCCTAAACTGCTCTGTAGTGGAGTGTCCTGGTGGGGCCAGTGTCCGTGGGCCAGGGGTCCTTGCAGGCTGCCCAGCATCTCTCCTCCCTTCAGATAAAGGAGCGCTTGGAGGAGCTGCAGAGCATGCTGGGCTGGGTGCTGGTGCGCTGGCGAGCACAGAGGCACCAGCGGGACCCAGGGAGCAAGCAGGAGGACAGAAGAGGCCCGGAGAGCCCCTCGGGCATGTCTCCCACCAGCCAAGTGAGTACCCAGCCATGCTGGGACTGTCAGGGAGCAGGATCAGCCTTGAGGCTGAGGGTAGCAGAGGCACCGGGTGGAGCGGGTGGTGTAGAAGTAAGGGAGGGATGTGTGCCAATACCTCTGGGACTGTCAGGCAGGGCAAAGGGAAGATTGTCCTGAGAAAATGCCTGCCTCTGGCAGACCTTCCTCCACATTCCCTCTCTTGCCTTGCTCCCCAGGAGCAGCATGCCCTGTGTGCTCAGCCCCAGCTGGAGAGCATCCACAGCCCAGTGGAGTTCATGCCCTGCTCCGTCCTCGAGCCTGTGCAAAGATCAGAGCCACGGCTGTCAGCGGGAGCAGCCATCTCCCCTCCGGCATTGCCCCACTCGGATGCCCCATTGGGAGTGGAGCAGAGCCGGGGGGAGCCCAGCAGCTCAGCATCCCCCGGTGCAGGACCCCACGAGGAGGCTGCCGTCTGGGATCCTGCTGAGACCTCCACACTGCTGCTGCCGCCGCGGGGCCCCAGCGGGCTGGGAGGGACGGTCAACCTCATCCTCAGCATCAGCAAGAAGGGAGAGAAGAAGAAGGCGCAGCCAGTGCCTGGAGGCGAGCGGCTCGGGGAGGAGGCGCTGCGGACGGTACGTGGGAGATGGCAGGCAGCTTCTGCAGAGCCATGGGTGAGCACACAGTGCTTGTCCCAGGGCCAGCCAGGGTGGCTTCCCAGAGCTGTGCACCCATGCGGACCGAGAGGCTCTGAGGGCTGCAGGGTAGCCCCCATGGGCTGTTTTCAAGCGAGCTGTTGGGGCTGTATCAGTCTCAGGAGAGGGACCTTTGGCTGTGCTGATGCCAAGCGATGCCCAAGGGCCGAGGACCAGCTTGCGCCACCCCTTTTGCCTGCGCTCTCCTGCTCTGGCTCCTTCACCCACTCTGCCCTCAACTCTCTCTGTGTCTCTCTCTCCCCCTGCTCAGCTCCCTGCCACTAAACCCTCGGGCTGTAAAACCTTTTGGAAGCGTTGCCAGGGGCTTTTAGGAAACACTTGGGGTAGTTTAAAGCGAAAGAGAAAGCCACCTCACCAGCCAGTGCAAGAGGTAACATCCCCAGGGGAGGCTGCATGCTGGGCAGAGTGGCTGCATGGTGTGAACCTGCCTGCTACCAACCCTCCTTGCCATGCCGCTGTGCCCTGCCTGTCGTGGTCCCTCAGGAGAGGGGAAACCCTCCCGATGCCATGAGCTCCAGAGTGTGGTGGGTGCTGGGGCATGTGAGGAGGGAGTTTGGGCAGGGCTGGCCGCAGTTTGGCCCCCTGGGTGATTGGTTCTGGTAGCCATGGTAGGCGGGAGAGCCTCCCCCCTCCATTGCCGGTGTGCAGCAGCAGTCATTTGTGCAACCAAGTGAAGGGAGCGAGGGTGGATAGGGCCATGTGAGGGTGCACGTCTTGGGAGGGCTCATTCCAGGTTGCATGGCTTGTAACCCTGGGTTTGGGAGCCCACTATTTCGTTGGTGCTTGCATCCGTTTGTTGCTCCAGAGTCTGCACGAAACATTGTGTGTCCCAAGGACAGACATGGCTGGGAACCTCAGCGCAGCTGGGATGGGTAGCCCAAGGCAGAGGCCCCAGGCTGGAGAGGGCAGAGGGCATTGGGGCAGGGTGAGGGGCTGCCAGGAGAGTTTTGATAACAAACACTCTCCAGCATAAGGAGTACAGGGAGACACTGCTCCAGCTGCTGCAGGCAGCTTTTATCCTTGCAACTGTGGAAACCCAGGAGAGGGCCTGCAGCTGGGCTGGAGAGGGTCTCTGCAGGGAATGGGGGTGCTCAGCCCCTGTCCAGTGCATTCACATCTGCCGCCTAGGGGCATGCAGGGGTGGGCAGCAGTGTCTGCTGTCTCAGTACCCACCCCAAAGTGATGGCAGTGTGGCAGGAGAGCTATATGGCATAGGCAGCCCCCACTGCACCCCAGCAGGGGGACTCCATCATGGGCAGAGGTTCCTCTGCCTTCACGGAGGTGGGAGCAGCCCTCAGGGGGCTGAGGTGAAGCCATGCTGCTCCCACCGCTGGTGAGCGTTTTTGGCTGCCGGCCGCCTGGCTCCCCACTTTCCTAGGCACGGCATGGAGAGAGGGTGGTCAGTGCAGGGTAATGGAAGCTTCAGCCATGAAGGTCACACCTCTCTTGTCTCTGTGTCCCCAGGCACAGGCGGAGGCAGGGAAAACCTCAAGTGCGAAGCGGCCACCCGCCGTCGCCCGCCGGCCTCCAGCACCCAGCACTGGGACCCCATCCACCTCTCACACCCTGCCCAAGGCCGGGGCCGGCTCCCTCTTCAACAGCCTGCAGCGGCGGGAGCAGGCGAGGGCCGAGCAGGCCCGGCTGCTGACCCTGCAGGGGATCATGGGCGCCAGCTCCCTGCAGCCCGCGCCCGAGGAGCAGCACGGCTCCAGCAGCACATGGCCTCAGAAGTGCGGCCGGAGGAAGGGGGGCCCAGGAGCAGCCGCTGATGGACCCCAGCTCGGGGAGCTGCTGCTGTATGTCAGGAACCCGCTGGTGCGGGACATTGATGCTGAGTGCGGGGCGGCCCCCCAGGACACCCACCTCCCCAACCAAAAAACCACGTGCCCCCACCTTTCCCTGGGCTCCGTGCTCAGCCTGGAGCTGCCCCGGGACCCAGTGGTCTTGGGGTGCCACCAAGGGGCCACGGTGCAGCCAGAGGAAGCGGAGGGGCAGGAGCAGGGGCAGGTCAGGGTGGTGAGGCCGCAGAAGCCCACAGGCACACATGGGGCTGTATGGCAGAAGAAGGTAGATGTGGACGGGCACAGTCCCCAGGGGCCTGGTGAGGGGCTGGGGTCGTCCCCTAAGAGCGAGCGAGGAACGTGGTTCAAGGAGGTGAGCTTCAACCCCAGCTACAGCCGGCAAAGGGCACATTGCGCTGGGGAGGAGCGCTGGAGCCCGAGGCGCCCTGGCAGCGCTGGTGAAGAACCCCCGGACTGCAGGCCGAGCCGGCTGCCCCGCATCGGCGTGCTGCACAAGCGGGTGGGACGGGACGGGGACGAGCTGTCTGCCCGGCTGAGCGAGGACGGCAGCCCTGGTGCCACCAGCAGGGCCAGGCAGTGCGAAGCTGCCTGGCTGGAGCTGGGGCCATCCCCTGCTGGCACACCAGGCAGGGCAGGAGCCATGCCCAGCCCTGCCTGCACACAGCGGCCGGCCAGCAGCGGCCAGCCCCGAGTGTCCCCAGCTTCTCCCGCTGGCCCCACCCAGCTCTCCATCCTGGAATGGGAGCTGGGGTCCCCTGAGCCCCACAGCCCTGCATCGGGCACCATAGAGGTTTGCCACCCTGCCCATGGGCAGTTTGAGGAAGAGGAGGAGGAGCTGCAGGCCATCTGGAATGGGGCGGATGACCAGCAGGCACCCAGCGTACCAGCAGGCAGCCGTGCCCATCGCCGGCCAGGGAGCAAGGCAGGCAGTGTACCCAGCCCTGATGCCACTGCCGGTGGGCCCCTCATCCTCTCGTCAGCCAGCAATGTACTAGTGGCCAAGTTCACCCTTCCCACCGCTGCCCGGCTCCTCCACAGCCCTTCGGGAGAGAAGAGCCCTGGTGCAGGGCACAGCAGTGGTGGCAGTCCCAGCAGGCACGGGGTGTCCCCCCGCGCAGAGGAGCTGGTGTCGGCAGCCTCCTTGGATGGCGCCAGCGCCTGGGATCTGCGGAGACGTGGGGAAGAGGAGAGGGAGGGCAGCAAGGTGAGAACCACGGAGTGTCCCTCGGAATCAAGCAGTGGGTTGGGGGACATTCCAGGCAGCAGCTGGGTTACCTGCTCCAGCAAACTGCATCCCAAAAGCCTACAAACAGCACAGAACATTGCTTCTGTTGTCCCGTTCCCACCTTGGCATTGGCTGCTGGGGATGGGTCAGGCAGACCCCATGTGCTCAGGGCCTGAGATGGCACTACCAGAACATGCATCATTCACCCCCGTCTCCTCATAGGTCCCTACCGGTAAAACAGAGTTTCAGATGATGGAGGGCACACTGGAAAGGAAGCATGTGCTGCAGACAGGAGGGAGGAAGGTACATGCACGGCTGCAGGGCTTCTTCAAGTCTGGAGTGCTGGGACATGGCAGGAGGCATCCAGGTTTTGGGGCATGAGTGAAGCCAGGGATGCTCCTGGCACTACCATGGCAGTGCTGCTGGGAGGGCAGAGCCCACCGGGGCTGGGGTGCACGCTGGATCGCATGGCCTTCTCCCAGAGCTGCTGGTGTCACAGCTGTCCCCTGTTTGTGTCCTACAGGCCAGCTGCCGGGCCTGGAGCCTCTTCCACGCCGTGCTGATGAGGCAGACACTGTGCTTCTACCAGGACCGCAGGGACAGCCTCAAGGTGTGGTGGGGCAGAGTGGAGTGATGTGGGATGGAGCTGGCAGTGGGGTAGGAGGTTGGCAGCGGGGAAAGCAGAACCTGCTAACCCTGCTGTTACTCTTGCTGTTCCCTGTGCTGCAGAGTTCCGTGGTGGCCCTTCCCCTGAACCTTGCCGGAGCAGTCTGCACCCCGGATGCCGAGTACACAAAGAAGACCAACTGCTTCAGGCTTCAGTGAGTCACCCCAACCCCAGGCACAGCCCTCCCTGATGTGCCCCTGCTGGGACAGACACCCACCAATACCAGCCATTGCTTAGTGGCTCAGTGCAGTGCTTATGATTTCCTTCTTTCTTTCTCACCTGTTTCCCCCTGTTTCCCAGGCTGGCGGGGGCTGTGGTGTTTGCACCCCGGGTCTGTCTCGTTGCTGACTTGTTCTCCCTCCCTGCAGGCTGCAGGATGGCTCCGAGTACCTCCTGAGGGCCCCCTCCCAGCCCCTCATGAACGAATGGGTCTCCAAGCTGCAGCAAAACTCAGGTGAGCAGCCCTTGCTTGTGAGAGGGGCCTGGCTGTATGTGCGTACCACGGTGTGCAGCCCCTCTGGTACATGGAGGGTCATAAAAGAAGCAGTATGGTGTTGTCTCTGATTTATGCCTCCTCCTAACTCGCCTTGGGAACAGCAGATCTCTGCCAGGCAGGATTTGGAGGCTTTGTTTTCACACCACATACACAGTTATAAATCAGGAATAGCACAACTGACGTCAGTGGAGCCGCAGCAGCAAAAAGCTGGTGTCAGGAAAATTGTAATTGCGCCTTGGTCTTCTTGCATCCTCTCTGTGGGGCCTGGAAAGACCTTGCCTGTCATCCAGGCGAGGAGACCTGTAATACTGAGGTCTTCCCACTGCTGTACCCATACCCAAGGGGCTTCAGGTCTCACTAGGGTTGGCAGGACAGAGAGCAGGCGTTGCAGCAGGAGGTCAGAGGGGCCCGCCATGCAGCACAGGCACCCAGAGCTGGGGCTGGCTCTGCAGGATGGTCCTGCACGTTGCCTGCACCCAGCAGGATGTTTTCTGTGCCCCCAGGTTTCCCCGAAGTGGATTACTTCCAGGTGGCAGCACAGCATGTCGAGAGCACTGGCAGTGCTCGGGGGTGAGTAGCCAGGAGCCAGCTAGCCGGATCTCACTGTTATAGGTCTCTCCCATGCTTTGCCCTCGTGTGCTGCTCCAGCAGGATATCAGGGGGCCAGTCTGCTTCACTAAATCTCTGCTACTTCCCAGTTTCAGCAAGGTCCCCAGCCCTGGGAGCTCCCACCTCCAGGGACAGCATCTGGTCACGACCACCAAGAGCCAGGAGATCGTGGTGCTACCCCGCTCCAACGCCTGGCTGCAGCGGGCTCTGGGCAGCCAGGATGGTGCAGCCGATGGGGCTGTGGCAGCAGCAGGTGACTCTTCTGGCTGGCTGGGCTCCTGCTGTCCTCTCACTGGTGCAGAGAGGTACAAGGTTGCTGACTGGGGGTGAACTGAAGGCTGACAGTCAGTCTTCAGCTGGGTGTTGTCTGGGCCAGGAGGCCCAGAGCCCCATGCCCAGGAATTGGGTTGGGAAAAGCACCAGTTACCTCCTTTCACTTCCTGGGATACATTTCGCTGTCCTCTCTGGGGCTGACATGGGTGTCCTGTGGTAGCCCTGCTTTGTGACCTGTCTCTATTCTGCTCCAGAGGATGCTCACGTGTCCAGGCACAGGGAGCAGCAGTGGTCACCCAGAGGGTCCCCGGGGTTGTGGGACAACAGCTGCCAAGATGACGAATACGGGCTGGTGGCCAACAAGAGGAGGTCCTACTCCTTCACCTCAGGTAGGACACTGGTTTCGCTGTCACTGCCAGAAGGTGGCACCACTGCCCCTGTCCCCGCCAACACCCGAGGGCAGGTGTGATGCTGCTCCAGCATCCACCCGGTCCCACATCCCTGTGCCTGGGCTGCAGCCCCTACACGGGGTGAGCTCTGAGGGACTGGCAGCATCTGCTGGTACCCTGTCCTCCCTGCTGACTGGTCCCTCTTGCAGCCACCTACCAGAGGATCACTCCAGTGGCTGTGCCCAAGGAACCCATGGAGGCCGGGAGCAGCTACTCAGTCACGCTGTACATCGGGGAGCAAGCGCCCGCTCTGCCCCGGGCACGCTGCCACTCCTTCGTGGCCCGGCCAGGGACCCCACAGGACACGTTGGGGGAGAAGACCCCCTGCCCCCCTCGCCCCAAGAACAAATCCGTCTTCAAGAAGTTCTTTGGGAAGAAGGAGTGAGCCCCAGCCAATGGGGAGAAAAGCCCTAGCCTGCCCTTGATCCTCCTGGGTGCCATCCCAGCATGGTCTCTGCTCCCAGCACCAGCTCACCGCCTCCCCAGGGGAGAGAGGCTGCAGTGAGCAGCTCTGCTCCAGCCACCGCAGCTCTGGCCTCAGCCCGGCGCTGAGCACCCCTCCTGCCGGGTGCTCTGCCTGGGTGCGCTGGCTCCCCAGGGTTCCTGCTGACACGCAGCACAAGCAGGGGGCCGGGGGTGTTGTTTTTATTAAAAAATAAACAGACACACAGTGTGGGATCTTCTTCCTCCAGCAGCACCCGTCGGGCTCTGCATGGTGGTCCTTGCTGTGGGGGAAGCCTCAGACGAGGGAGACCTCTGCAGCGGGGGTCAGTTCTACTTGTGGAAAAGCCTGAGCGTCTCACAAGGATGCTTTGTCTTGTGGTTCCTCTGTGCCTGTACCCAGCCCAGCTAATCCCATGGGGCATCTGGGCCCCTTTTCCCTGCTGCAGGAGGTGGTGGGGAAGCCACTGCCTGCAGAGCAAATCCTCCTTCCTGCCGAGCCTTGCCAGGCCTGCCCAGCTCTCAGATGGCCGCTGGCCCAGGTCACGGCAGGCAGTTACTGTGTGCCATGGACGGGTCAGGGCAGTGTAGCCAGACCCCCAGGGCTTCCTGCATCCCAAATATTTTGCAATAACTTCACCAGGCTACACCAGCTTCAGCTGCCCTGGTTCCTGCCTGCACTGGTAAAGGGGAAGAGGAGGTGGGCCAACCTGCACTGAGCATTCACCAGCCCCAGGGGGAGAAGCAGGAGCTTCCGGGACTCTGGGTAGCAGGGCCTCTCCCTGGTAGGCTTCGAGGCTGGGTTGCGCACACTCCTTGCCTCCTTATACATGTTTTGGGGCTGAAAATAGAAGTGCTGGCTGCAGCCCAGCTCTGCAGCAAGGGCTGGGAGAGAACTGCTGCCGCCACCCCATTTCCCTCCTGCAGTGCTGCTGGGACTGGAGGTGGGCACGCTGGAATCACCAGCAGAGGGGCTTTCTCCGTGCTCCCAGTGTGGGGTGGGAGGACACTCCGGCGAGGGGTGTTGCTGTGCTTTTAGTGCTCCCCCTGTGCCTTCCCACCTTCCGCTTGGCTCCATCGCTCTTGGCTCCGGCACCTGTTTTCCTCCAGCACTGAAGCCCAGCTGCCTGCGCTGCCTTAATGGGAAGAGGCGAGGGGATAGCAGGGCTGGGAGGGGGGAATGTCCTGGGAGAGGGCCAGCCTGGGATGGGCTAGGGAGGAGGCTCCGGCCGCACATACCAGGAGAGCAGCCGGTGGGCAGATGCCAGTTCATTCCTGAGCAGCTGAGGGGCCCGGTGGAGGGGCAGTGTGTGCGGGGGGCTCTGTGAGGGGCCCCCACCCTCAGGCCCCAGGGGGCTGGTGCCGACCCACAGTGGGATGCGGGCTCAGCAAGCGTCCTGCCATAGCCCGAGTCCAGCACAGCAGCATGGGATGACATGTGCCATCCCAGGGAGGATGCTGGCACCCGCAGCACTGCTCTCAGTGCCCGGGGCTGTCCCCCTCGCACAGGGTACATTGTTCCCCCGGGGTGGCTTCCTACCCGCAGCCTCCCATCTCTCCTTCCCCATGCTGGCGCTCGGCCCCGCTGCAATTCACTGACGAATCCCGGTTGCCGTTTCCTATGGCAGAAGCCACTTCTCCTCCCCCTGCCCCGCTAATCTGCCCGTGCCTGCAGGCTGCACCTGCTGAGCCAGCGGAAGCCGTGCTCAGCCGAGCCCAGCCAGCACCAGGGCTTCCGAACCCTCCCCGGCTGCAGAGCCGGCGGGCAGCGGAGACTCTGCACCCTGGTCCTGCCGCCGCGGAAAGCACGACCCCGCTTGGCACCGGGCAGCGAGGAGGCTGCAGGCAGCATCCTCTGGCACAGGGAGAATTGAGCCCTCAAGGTAATGGCAAGGTGCAGGCGGGGGGGGGGGGGTGATCATTGCAAGCGCTGTCTTTGCCGTGCCTTGTTCCCTCGGGTACAGGGTGTTCCCTGGGGGTCTGGTTCAAATCCCTCTTTGCCGAGCCAAGGACTTGCCCCCCATTTCGGCTGAACGGCAGTGCTGCTGCAAGGTCACCCTGCAGCCTGTGCTGAGCTGGAGCTATCACCTGCTACCGTGCTCCTCCACTCCCGGGGGACAGAGGTCTGGGACTCCAACCAGGACCCGTGGCTTTCCAATCCGGTGGCTGCAAGGAGGGTTTGGAGCTTGGCGCAGCTGCAAACGGGGAGTGGTAGGGGAAAGCAGTACTGGAGGGGCTGGCTGCCGGCACCCTGCCCTCCTTGCCTGGACTGCAAACTCGCAGCACAGCGGTGTTCCCCTCCCGGCCCAAGGTCCCCAGGAGCGCGCAGGGGCAGGAGGGCCAGCCGTCTGCTCCAGGAGGAGGGGAGGCGCTGGGGAAACCCAGAGCACGGAGCATCCCTGTGCCGCGGCTGCGACAGCGGGGGACCCCAGAAGCATCCTTCTCGCAGACACGGGTGCTGCAGCGGGGGGTCCCGGGTCAGAGCGGGGTGCGAGGCAGGGTTAGGCAGGGCTGGGAGCACCGGTTAAGGCCGCGGGCTGGGGTTGAGGGTTGTCCCGCACACTTGTGCGCGTTGTCCTTGAGGCGGCAGGCAGCGCGCTAGGACCTGGCGAGCCGCAGGCAGGCACTGCACGCAGAGCTGTGCCTGAGCCTGAGCCGAGCGGGATCCTGCACTGCCCGCCGGCGGCACCGCGGAGCCAGCCTGCCAGAAAGGAAAAAAACACGTAAGCTAGCATGACCGAGCCCCGGGGAGCCCCGGCCCGGGCAGGAGCGGCGTCCCACGGACAGGGCTGGCCGGAGGGCGGGGGGCTGCGAACCGGCGCAGTCGCCGGTGCCTGCGGGATCGCAGGGTGCTGGGGCAGAGCGGGCACCCGGGCCGCGTTAGCGGCAGCGCTCCAGGGCAGCCCCGGCACCCGTCCCCGGCTTGAGGTACTGGGGGGTGGCAGGAGGTCCGGAGGGTGCTTCGCCTCAGCGCACTCGGCCCTGCATCCCTGGGTGCTGGCATCTTACCCCCCCCCAGCGGGATCTGTTCCTGTCCCGGGAGACATGGCTGGCACCAGGATAATGTCATGGGACAGCAAGTGCCTCCCTGCCAGTCCCCAGCACCAGCCAGGCGGGTATGGTGTTTGGTTACCCAGCTCATCGGGATGTCACCCCAGGACTGGCATGGCCTTCTTACTGGCCCCTGTCATCTTTAGTGTAAGTCCCAGCCTTCCCTGAGCGCCTGCTCCTTCCCTGCCCCACCAGTCCCATGTCTATCTGCATGGTCCCAGGGGTGCACACTGCTGGAGGCCGTGGGGCTGTGTTACCCCTCTCCTCCCTGACAGGGCTTCTTCTGCAGCCTCACCTGCCTCTCGCAGGCCCTTTGTCCCCACAGCTGGGCACTCTCCCGTGAGAGTAGACTTTTACTACTTGTAGGCTGGCAGCTGGGAGCCCGCCCTCTACCCTTGCACCATTCCCCGTGCAGCTCCTTCCTCCCACAGGCGCCATTCCCTGGCTGCCCTCAGCATGATTTGACCTGGTGAGAGGTCCTGGCTGCCCCTGGGATCCGAGGCTTGTTTGCAGGAGCCTGACCTCTTGTGCAAAGCTACAGGCACTGTAGGCTTCATGGGGTGGCCCTTACCCTGCATCTGTGGTGCCTCTTGCGGTCAGAGCACTGCTCTACTGACCCAGTAAAGGCATCATGCAAACGGCGAGAAAAGAGGGTTCCTACTGCTGCTGCTGTCCCTCTC
>JANHGB010047224.1:21991-38497 GCA_026283785.1 Coracopsis vasa
TATCCCCTGTTTAAACCTGAACCCATTACCCCTTGTCTTATTGCTACAGTCCCCGATGAAGAATCCCTCTCCAGCGTCCTTGTAGGTCTCTTCCAATACTGGAAGCTGCTGTGAAGTCTCCACGCAGCCTTCTCTTTGCCAGGCTGAACAGCCTCAACTTTCTCAGCCTATCTTCATACGGGGGGTGCTCCAGCCCCCTGATCATCCTCGTGGCCTCCTCCTGAATTGTTCCAACAGTTCCATGTCCTTTTTATGTTGAGGACATCAGAACTGCACACAGTACTCCAGGTGGGGTCTCATTAGAGCACTACAAAGCTATCTCAGGGTATGACTATGCAGGGATGCTTTTCTCTCAGGTTCACTGGTTATCTGAGTGTGGCTCATGGACTATTGCTACAGTGTCAGTGCAGTGCCAGCACCACACATGTGCTCTCCAGGGCACTCCTGCTCTCACCGTTGCCTTTTGCTCCTGGAAAAGACAGGTAGGCTTTCTCTTGGCTCACTGAGATGTTCTTCAGAGAACAGGGTGCTTTCTGCACAGCACCGAGGGCTGTAACACAGCCCCCAGGAGGTGGTTTGCCCCTACCTAGTGCAGACAAGGGGCCCTGCGCTGTGCCAGGTACCTGCAGTGAAGATGCTGAAGAAATCCACTACAGCCTGCACCAGTGCCATCACACAGAGCAGTAGGAAACCTCCATCCTGCAGCTGTCCCTTTTCACCTTTCCTCTCCAAGCTGCATAATTAACTACTGGCATAATTTCCCCATCATGTCATCTCTGCTCTTATTATCTTGGGCTGGGAGGTGTTAATGAGCCTCTTCCTCTTTGAAGATGAGCCATGGACTTTGTTTTTGCCCTGTCCTGACCTGTCTCCCTCCTTATTCTGATCTGGAGGGAAGACAGGGCACAGAGGACAAAGGCACCCGTTGACCCATTCATTCCTATGGTGCACCTTCCTCACTCTGCCTGGCCCTATTCCCAGCTGCCCTGGCAGAAGCAGGACTTGGGGACCACCCCATTGGGTCGGAGGGAGCTCAGGAGCACCCACCTGCCCTGCCCAGATGGGAATGCACCAGCCATCAGCTTCAGGAAGGCAGAGAGCAGCCTGTGGTGCTTTCTCTGGGGCACACATGTAGGTCAGTGTTGTTTTCATCCAGCCTAACATGCAGGTCCTTGGCAAGTGTTAAAGAAGCTGCAGCACCCGCTCTTATCAGCAAAGTGCTATTGCTTGTGGTCCTTGCCACATCATACAGGGCCCCCACGGTGCAAACTCCACACTCCTCCCTGCGCCTTCCTGAGCCTCCCTAGCACCCTGTGATCCCTACCAGCTCAGCACTGTTCCTGCGGGACTGCAGGACAGCAAGCTCGTGGGGTCACATCTCTATGCTAACTAGGACCCAGCTCAGGCGCAGAGCTCTGTACGGAGTGAGATACATGCATTTACACATGGGCTGGAGTCAGGGTTTTAACAGCCACCCAGCTATTAGGATTTAATTAAGCAGTGCTTCTAGTGTGCAAGATGTGGGATGGGGAAAGATATGTATGGAATAGGGGCAGACGGTGGGTGAGTTTGGTCATATCAGGATCTCTTGCTTTAGTAGTTCAGGTCTGGAGGGACCTGGGTGCCCCAGCTGAGGTTGCACTCCATCTCCTGCTCCAGACCCTGCAGACCTGGTCAGGATTTGGCTTTACGTAGGCTCTGAGACCCCCACATGGGCGAGGAGCCATGGTGCTGCATGAGGACCATGCATGAGGGTTGTTGCTCCCATGAGACAAGGGAAGCTGTTGCATAGGGATAGTGCATAACTTCATTGCTGATGCTGGAGGTGTGAGTAACATCACTGTTGTGACATTTTGGTCCTGCTCTGGCTTGGAGCACACTTTTCTCTGGTCTCACCCATCCTGAGAAAGCGGAGGCTCAAAGCACTGAGTATGCATGGCTGTTATGCCTGGCATTCTGAGTGCAGTGCTCGAGGCTGTCTTTCAGCCTCTTAGTTAGGCCATGGTAAGCACAGTCAAATTTCATCTCCAGGAGAACAGCTCTTTTTTTTCCAGGCCAAAGGAGAGCTGAGACCTATTGCCTGCTGCTGGCTCATGCAGAAGGGGCCAGCAGGAAATCAAGCAGATTTCCTCTGGGCCTTATTGCTTTCTTCCCACCACTGCCAGTGAGATTTGCTTTAGTTCATTTCCTTTAGGACTTGTCTGATGGGAAAGCACCTCACTGTGAGATTTCCAGCTGGAAATTCATGGAGTGAGCAGACTGGGGAAACTACAGAGGGAGGAGGCAGGCAGGGGCTGGAGGTGGAGAAGAGCGAGGCTGGGTTGGGAGCAGCCTGCTCCAGCCATGTACCAAGGCTGAGTCACGGCAGCAGGACCGGGCCATCAGCCTTGCTTAGCTGAGTGGAAGCCATCAGCCTGAATGCCTGCCAGTGCCCCTGGACTACCACTGAAATGGCCCCAGCCTCCTGCAAGGGGTGTCCCACCTGGCCCATCCTGCTTGGCTTCCCTCACTGCTGCCCATGCTGCAGCTCTAAGTGTGGTCCTCACCCCTGCTTGGTTCCTCACACTTAGCGCAGCCTCTCACCAACGCCATGCAGGGACAGGGAGATGATTTACACCTCCAGAGCAGGGCTGGCTCAAAGGCAGCGAGGGCTTTAGGGTGGGCAGCCCTGTTAGAGTTTTGCTACAGGTCTGCTTATGGGAAACCCTTGTGAGAGGATCTCCCTCCTTTTAGGCTTGGGGATTACTTCTGGAGAGCAGCTCAGGAAGGTGGGAGGGACTGGTGGCACAGCTTTCTTCTTGGTCCTAGCCAGGTGCTCAGGGCTGAAAGAGCTGCCTGCCCTTCCTTCAACAGCCTTTGTCTTCTCTTGACCTCAGCACCAAGTCTGAGGCAATTCTATTTTCTTGGGAAATACCATCAGTGTTTGTAGGTGTAGGGGTTGGATAGATCTCTGTTCTATCCTGATGAGACCAGGAGTGTTATCCATTAACCACGGGAAGAGGCAAACCCACAGCAACACAACTGAGCTATTAAGAAGCAATCTACCCTTCTCTGCTGCTTCTCCTTCCCATCTTCACATCCACTGCTTGTGGCAATACAAGGCCGGTGTATCTGTGTGGTGAGCCACATCAGGGCATTGATCTGCCAGCGTGTTCCCTGACAGGGCTGTTACCCCGGGGGCAGTGGGTGCGGGCTTCCCAGGTGATGTGGAGCAAGAGCTGTGCCTTGCAGAGGGTGAAGGGAGCTGCTGTGCTCCCCTGCCTGGGCTCTGCAGCTGGGCTTGATCCAAAAGTGCGGCCTTTGTCCAGAAACAAAACCCAACAGCAGTAAAAATCCTGGCCGTCAATAAACAAATACAAGTCGTCTGCCACAAGCTGTCCCTCCCTTCCTTCCCCTGTGTCTGCGAGGGATAATGCAGTGTGCCAGAAAGGGATCCCTTCAGCACGACTCGGCTCCTGGGCTCCCTATTGCCCAGCATCACTGTGGGAATGCATCAGTGTTCAAGTGTGTTTGGGCGCCTGGGCAAGCTCCGGCAGGATGCCTTGCCGGATGGCCAGCACATCTTGATGAAGGTTATGGTACCATCAGGGTGTCTCAGTGCTGCTCTCATTTCCTTTGCTCCCCAAATCAACACGGGGAGGTTCGCAGAGCCTGCAAGCCAGTGCCAACACCTGCAAAGTGCTGTTTCCACATGAGCAGAGCACTCAGTGGCTTTAATGCAGGGTTCTGCATGCTTTCCTGAGGCATCCCTGAGGATGCTCCTGGTCCCAGGCAGTGCAGGACCTCATGGCTGTAGCACACTGGGTGGTGGCTGGTTGCATGGATGTGGCAGTGCCTCCAGGTTGGGATTTGGAAGGAATGTGACTTGTCCTTTCCCTGCTTGCAGCAGGCTTATTATTGTCAGTCATGTGGGAGACTGTTTTGCCGGGAATGGGCAGACGCAAGGATGAGCTCCTCACCTCCTGTTGGCTCTCCCTGCCTGATCCTGCTCAGGTAAAGCTTCTCTTTGGATTTGCCATGGCCAGTGCAAAGAGCGGGAGGTTTGGGCTCTGACTTACTCCTTCCGGAGGAGGTGTCTGCCTGGAGCCTTGCTCTGGCTCCACATGCGAGACCCGAGTCCTGGCAGGCCGTCTGGGGAAGCTGAGCTGTTCAGGGAGGAGGGAAGAGGGTGCCAGCGGTGGTGTTTCCGCTCTGGGTGTTTACTCCAAGTCCTTTGCTTGCTCCACACCACTGATGGCATGCTGCCACCTTGGCTTCCCATGCCCCGGTCCGCAGACCGTGTGCTGCCCAGACAGCTCTTCTGGAGCTGCCGCAAAGCAGGGACGTGGCAAGCCCGGCTCTCAGCAGGCAGTGTTTTCCCCTCAGCCTAGTTTAAAATCCACTGGGAAACGTGCAGTCCTGTGTGGCTCCTCGAGGAGCAGACCCAGCAAGGGTACCCATTGTTTCTGCCTCCTTTTCTTTTGGGGATATTGGGATGCCCTTTGGCTAGGGGTGGCAGATATGAACCACTTCCTGGGGCAGAGCTGCCATAACCCCATCCATTGTGAGATGGCTGCATTTAGCAGCTGAAGTATTAGGGCTTTGGGAGATACTGTGGCTGTCCAGACAACGAGCAGGATCTTGGCAGGACAAGGCAGCTGGCAGAGGGACAACGGCAGGTGCCAAATCCTGCTTCCCTGCTCGCCATCCCCTTTCCCAGTCAGGCTGCGGACATTCCATGCGGAAAGCAGCAGTCAGCCAGGGCCCCTGTTCCTGAGTTGGCCTACACCAAAGGTCACTGTGGTCTGCAGGGACCCAAAATAGCCCTTGTGTTTCTGTCCTTGCTGCCGGGCACAGCTGACATGCGGAGGATGGAGCCAACCTCAACCTGCCTCAGGCCCGGCTGTGGTTGTCCCCAGCGTCTCTGTCCCAGCCTCTGCCAGGGGTCAGCAGGGAGGAATCGCCTCCAAAGCTTGGGAGCTGGGGAGATGATGGGGCGGGGGGCAGATGGTGTTGTTCTGGCTCTGGCTTTACTCCTCCACCCCACCACTAACCTGGAAGCAGCTGTGCAGCCTGGACCAGCCTCCAGAAAACTGCCAGTGGGGCAAAATGAGCTCTGCCTGGCCGGGCTGCAGCCCCTCTGCTGAGTGTCTGCGTGCAGGGTAAGGCATGCCCTGTCCAGCTCCAGGGATGCTCTTCCACATGGGGAGAGGTGGGACCCAGGTGAGGTGAGGGTACAGCACAGCCCAGGTCCATGTGGATCAGCAGCTCCCCCAGGGTGTGGGAAGCTCTTGTGCCCTGGGGGCCCTGCCTGCCTGCTGCCTCTGCGCATTTGCATCCAGCATTTGCACCCATATGGAAAGCAGCCAGAGATGTAAGGACAGAGCATGTTTGGGGTTGAGTTGTACTCTCCAGGCCTCCTATGCCAGGGACTCTGTGCACAGAGGGGGCTCCATGTATAGCTTGGGGAAGGATCTAAAAGGACTTTCCAATGATTTCACAGCCCCCCTGCCTTGCCCCTCACTGCAGGGCTGTTTTGAGGGGCTCCTGGCTGCAACGTAAGCTGTCCCCATCCTTCTCCCCCAGCCCTCACTGCAGGTTGCTCTGTGCTCAGCTCCTTTCCATTGTTCCTGGCCTGGCTCCTTCCTGGGTCTGCCAGGTCTCAGTTCAGTCCTGGGGCCAGGAACAGAGGAATCCTCTCCACTCACTATTCCAGCCCCCTGGGGCCACCAATGGCAGATGCTCTCCTGCAGTGCTGCTCTTCCTTTCCAGTACTGCTCCTGAGTGATGACCTTGGAATAGCTACATGTTGCAGGTAGCTGTGGTTCTTCCAAGCCCAGGAGAAGGCAGGGTATGGAGAAACTCACCTTTCCCCTCTTCCATTTCTCAGCCATGGGACTTTTCCCATCGGTTTCTTCCCATGCATTCATTGAGTCCTTGTCTTCTGGCTTGTCTGGCCATGAGCTGTTTTGTTCTCATCCTTTCTTGCTGTGTGCTCCGTCTTATGGGTCTCACCTTCATTCCTTTCAGCTGAAGACGTGAGGGGGGAAAATGGGGACACTGGCCTAGAG
Organism: Coracopsis vasa; assembly: GCA_026283785.1. Classification (NCBI taxonomy): domain Eukaryota; kingdom Metazoa; phylum Chordata; class Aves; order Psittaciformes; family Psittacidae; genus Coracopsis; species Coracopsis vasa. The sequence continues at coordinate 28,042 of JANHGB010047224.1, forward strand.
GCTCAGCCCATCCCTCGGACGTGCTTTAGCTGCTGCCCAAGGTGCGGCCAATCGAGATAACATCTGCACAAATGGGGATTCCTCTTGAGCAAGCCCAAGCCTGACTCAGGGGTAACTACTAAAGAGATCCATTTGGCAGCCATGCCCTCAGGGATCTTACCTAAGTGCTGCCCCAGCCCACCAGGGGCTGGGTGGAAATAAGGAGTGTCACTGCCTGGGGGGGAGCCGGGAGCCAGCCTGTGCCTTGTGCTGTGTCATGGCTGGGATTGCCTCTGTCCCTGCATGGCTACCCTGGTACGTGGTGGCCTATGCCACCACTGCACCGAGCCCCAGGTATGGAGATGCAAGAAGGACCTGCTCCTGCCTCGGGGCTTCCTCTGGCCACTTCACCTGATTTTCACATTAATGGTGTCCGGTTGCTCTCCCCAGGGTCCTGTAAGGTTTTCTCCATTGGGAAGCGGAAACCTGGTTTCCTCCCATTGTGTCTCTTCCCGCCACAGCCCCCAGGCCAACCCTGGGGAGCACCCCTTCCCTCAGCACACCCCTCTTCCCATACAGCTGGGCAGAGCCAGGCAGCACCTCCACCAACCGTGCCAGCACCACTGGAGCACTTGGACCAGCCCTGCAGACATGATGGCTGCAGAGGATGCCAGGCGAGGATGAAGGTCTGGGATAAGGAGGCATTCCCCGGCACTCCCTAAACCCATGGGAATCCAGGTGGCATGAGCATGATGTGAGCCTCTGTGTCTGCCCATAGGGGGTCACCCCACCACACCTCCCCGGAGGTGCTGAGGGCTGCCTGGAGGCACCATTCAGGTCCTGGAGGTGGTTTCTGCAGCTGCATTGAATGCAGCCCTGAGCAAATCTTTCCCTCCACCCTTGGGAGAAAGGGTCTTTATTCTTCTGAATTTCCAGCAAATGGACCCCCAACCCCGCCCTGGAAAAACATGCCTCTTTCCCCAGCCTGCAGGTCAAGGTTGTGGCTTGGAGGGAATGGTCTTTTGCCCCAGGGGGCAACAGGCTATCTGGGTGCCATTAAGGAAACCAGCTCCTTGGAAGAGCCCTGGCAAATCCTGTCTCTGCAAACAGGCTCCCGAGAGCAGCTTATCTCTCCCTGTCTGACGCTGCCTCAGAAATGACGTCCCTCCTGAGCTCCTGCCCCCCCCCCCGGGCGCTGTATCTCCTTCAGCACCCCTAAACCACCGGCCCTGGGGCAGGCAACTGCTCCAATGTTTGTGGGGCTTTTCCTGCCTCTCCCAAGTCTGCACTGGCCCGGCAGTCCTGTGGCTTGAAGGGACCAGGAGCAAAGGTCTGGGACCAAGCTGCCTTGCTGGTAAGCTCCTTGCTGTGACATTAGAATCCCCCCCCCCGGCCTCAGCATTTGATGGGATGCTGAGCAGCAGCACCCATCTGGGTGGCCAGGGGCTTGTCTAGGTGCCTGGAGGGGCTTTCTCTGGCCAAGGGTTTGCCTGGGCTTGGACACTCGCTGGGTACTGAGGAGAGAGGTGTGTGCATTCACTGTGGGGCTGCCATCCCTAGGACCTCTTTGCTGGTGTGGGATGTCAGGGCTGGAAACCCACTCAGCAGCCCCGGTGGGGAGGCAGACGGCCATGGCCTTGTGGGACTTGGTGATGGGTGGGAGAGCTGTGTTACCTGGGGTAGTTTTAGGGCCCCATCACTGCCCACCCCCCTCTCCCTGGTGGGAAGCCCTACAGGGACAGCGTCCCGCTGGGCCCTGGGGAATGTCGCTTGCAGACGGTTTGCTTTACCTGCCGCGCCTGCGGAGCCTCTCGGGGCTCCTTGGGCTCTCCAGATAAGGGCCTCGGCAGCTCTCTGGTGTGCGCAGTTCAAAACACACCGCAGGGCTGAACGCTCCCCCCGCGCCACCCGGCAGCAGAGATAACAGCGGGTGCTGGGAGCCTCCGTAGCTCCGGCTCTGCCGGGAGCACCGCAAGGCTGAAGGCAGAGCGGGTCTAGCGCTGCCTCTGCCCTTGCCCATGGGGGAGTGGAGGGAGCAAGGTGAAGCAGGTCAGAAACGTTGCCCAGGGACCCTCGCCCTCGTTAGGGTCCTCATGGGCTGCCCTGCAGGGGGTTTTACTCTGCCTGCCAGGCCCTGGCAATGCAGAGAGGTTTGTGTGCAGGCAGCAAGGCAAGAGAGGAGGCAGAAATGTCCTCATCCTGCCCCCCCCAGTGAATTCACTCCTTGGGATGGCGGCAGGAGCAGATGGTGCAGCCTGTTGCAGAGAGTCAGGGCTCAGAAAGGAGAAGAACAAGAATAATAGGAAGTGCTATCAGCTGTCTGATGGAAACTGTTCACAAGACACACCAGGAGTAGGAAGCCTGCTGCAGTCCACTGACGGGATGGGGCATCAGTGGAAGAGAGGCTGTAGCAGGAAAGCCAGATGAAGCTTTTGTCTCTGTGCTCCAGAAGAGTTTCTTCCACCTTCTTTTGGGGGGCTCCTTAGAGCATCTGCAGAGGAAGGGTTAGAAAGCAAAGCCTGAACAGCAACAAGTTGCTAGGGCAAGGCGATGTTTACCAGAAGGAAAGGGAGGGTGAACCGGCTGGCTGTCACATGTGGCCTCTGGTCATTCATTCACAACTGCCCTGGCCCCCGGGGACTGGGAGGGGGAAAGATGTGACGTTTGTTTCTAAGAAAGGCTCGAAGGAACTTCATGGAAAAGCTGAGCGGTGAATCTGCTGTGTGTCCTGTCTGTGCAGGGATGGGGTCCATGGGCAGCCGGGGAGGTTCCTGCTGAGGGGCCCCCGAGCTGGGGCAGCGCTTAGCTGGGACTTGGCTGGGGGTGCCCACACTGCTTCCCAAAAAACATTCAGTCAGGGCTTTCAGCCCAGATTTTAAGGGAACTGGCTGGTCAAGAGGGAAGGTCCCCATAAGGCTCTGTAATTGGTACAAAAACAGGAAGGAGGGTGTAGGAGTCAGTGGTCAGTTTCTGCAGTGGAAAGAGATCGCTGCGTTGGGTCCCATGGATTTTCAGCGCGTTCTTGAGTGACCTGGAAAAGGGAATGAGCAATGAGATGATGGGGCTTGCTGAGGTGATTGGGTTGTTCAGGTTCATGAGGACAAGTGCCAGCTAGGAAGAGTACAGAAGGCCATTACAACACTGGGTGGTAGGCAGATGAAATTCAGTTTAGATAAATATCAGCCGATATTTATCAACCCAGGAGGCAGGGGAAACAAAAAGCCCCAAATCCACAAACAAGATTACATGCTGAGCTGGTCACTCACCACAAGGCCCGTGGCTGTTTCGGGTAGCTTGGTGTGCATAAAAACACACCATAGAATCATCCTCTTGAGAAACAAGGCAGGAAAGCCATGTGCTGCTCTTCAGATTGGCATCTCACCCCCTCGCAGTCCCTGTGTGCCCCCAACCCCAGTGCCTCTGGGAGGGTCGAGGGGAAGGTTGGGAGGAAAGCAGCAAGGAGGACCGAGGGCAGCGAGGAGGAGCTGTGCTGGATGACTAAGTGAGTTAGAATTTCTCTGTTTGGAAAATGTGCTGTGGGGTGGATACAATCCAGGCCTGTAAAGCCTTGGCTGGTACAGAGAAGCCACTCTGATGTTCATCCACCCTTTGATGGTGAGTGTAAGGGAGCCCCAGCTGAGGCCCTGTGCAAAGGGGAGATGCTCTCGCTCAGAGACTCCCAAGTTAGAGGGATAAGCAGCGATACACAGAAATGAAACCCACTGTGGCTACAAAACACACCAACAGCGTGTCTCTCCCAGCTCAGAGGCTGGGGAAGCCGTCAGGGAGTTAGTCTATGCCTGTGCCAGTCTTGTCCTTTAATGGAGACAAGGTCTTGAGTCAGACTGGCCTCTGATTTGACCCAGGGAGCACTTGCAATTTGGGAGCACTTGCATTTGTCCCAACGCTGCAGTAATGGTGTACAATTGTGCACACTCATACGTCTTGTGCAATACCAGCCTGTGTGCTCGCAGCTGGTGGCTGAAGGTGGAGGCAGGCAGGACGCTGCCCAGCAGGCTGGTTCCCCAGACCCCAGCACAAGGTAGGAGGACCTGAGAGTGGTATGGTCAGGGTTCAGGCATGCACATGAAACCTCATGAAACGGGTGGTCTCAGAGTGTTTCACATCCTCCAGCTGAGTCATGGCCACCAGCACTTCATGCCAGCTTGTTCCCTGCCCACAGTAAACCTGGATGAGCCCCCGTCCTGGTGTCACCCAGGGGTGAGCGGATGTAGGGATGGGGTGAAGCCTGGCGAGGCACCTGGCCCAGCTCCATCTTGGCCACTCTCAGAGGAAGCAATGACCTTATCCCTGCAAAGTGATCCCCTGCAGGTGATGGCAGGAGGACATGGGGTGCTTGCTTCAGGTCTGATGGAAACCCCTTGTGTAGGGACTCGCAAGGACAGTGCTACACTGGTGTGGTGTAAAGAGGTGGTGGTTCTGTGTATAGCATGCCTACCCAGCACCTTGAGATTGCTCCAGAGTGGAAAGCCAAGCGTGTGCTGTGCTCACCTTAGGTGAAAGCAGAAACCAGGAGAGTAGGCAGCGCGTGGGAAGGGGGAGGCAGGGAGATCTGGGAAGCCTGGTGACAAATGGCTGCCTGCAGGCGTGGCTGTCCTGCAGTGCGGGTTCTGCAGAGGTTGGGCGGCTTCGGAGTGTGGCCCAATACACAGGTGTCACTTAGCATCTGCCAAGGCCTTTGTGCGGCGTGAATAGGCAATTAAAATTGTGCCATCTCTTGTTTGTACCTGCTTAGAGGCGCTAGCCTGTGGTTTCTTAAACCCATTGCTTGTTATCTTGCTCCTTCTGCTTACACATCAGTTCTGAGGGGATAAGACGGACTCTTCTACACCTAGGAATAAAATGGATGGCCTCATGTCAAGGCCCATCATTGTTCCTCCTTTTCCTTGTCCCAGGGCTGTGCAGCCACAGGGGTGGTGGCTGGGTTAAACATCAGGGGGCTCCTCCAGGAGGTGGTTAGGGCTGTGTTGTGCCAGCCCGGCGGCTGGAGTGTGGCCTCCATCCCCTGGTCCCTGATGTCCCCATGTCCCTTATGGTACAAGGCTGCTCTCAGCAGGGTTTACCACCTGCTGCTGGCGTTGGGTTGTGTTTGCTGTGGGGTTGTTTGTACGCACGGAGGCTGGACGTGCTTCCCGCTGTAATGAGCGCTGACCCGGGCACCCCTTGGCACAAAGGCACCAGCTCTTTGTGGAAAAAATTAGGAGGCACTTAGCGAAGTGAGACAGAAAACAAACGGAGTGGGTCGGAGGCAGCGGCCGGCAGCGCCTGCGGGGAGGTCGGGCTCCTGACGCAAGGATGCGGGCGCTCTCCGGACGGAAGCAGGAGGTGGCTGGGAAGCGGCGTGGTGGAGTGCCCTGCCCAGCACCCCCAGCCATGCTCCCTGCTCCACGGCTCCCTTCCCTTCCTCCCTTGGCCAGGCAGTGGGACTCGGCCCTCTGCCAGCTCTGGTACCCGACACCTCTCCTCCTTCTCTGCGGATGCCACCAGGCTCGCATGGCCTCAGCCCCCGTGACTTGAGCCGGAGCCTGACGCTCACCCCAAGAGCAGGGGGTGTGGAAGGGACACGCGCCCCTTCAAATACACCGAACACGGGGCTTGCCCTGGCTGTGTCCTGCTCCCAGGTATGTCTGCAGGGTCCCTGCCCCTTTCCTGGGACACTGTTGGGGAGCTGGGGGCTTGGCTGCGCAAGGGGCAGTGTGTTGAGGGCTTGCTTGGGATCCATGGGAGGAACTGGAGTTCTCCTGCCTGTTTTGAGGTGAGATCTGCTTGCTCGGGGACAAGCCGTGGCCCCGGTGGGGCAGTGGGGTGTCAGCTGTGTTTGCAGATCCCCCTGCTAATCCAGGGTCAGGGCTCAGGGCACCTCCTGCCCACAGAGGCACTGGCAGGCTGCTGGGAGGAGATTCTGGGATGTTTTCTCTGGAAGCCTGGGTGGCTCACAAGGGCAAGGCAGGAGCTGTCTGCATGGGAAGGCAGGGGAGTTGTGCTGCAGATGGCTCTGGCATCATCAGGATGGTGCATAACGGGTTGGTGGGGCTCTGGATTCCAAGCAAACATACCTGTCATCCTGCTCTGGCTTTTCCAAGAAGCCAGCAGGCTTCCCAGATCCCTCTCCACATCCTGCCAGCTGTGTTTTGGCTCCGTCGCAGCTGTAGGCTCCCACCCTGCAGGAATGCACCAAGGGAGGAGGCGAGCTGTGCCCAGAACCACGCGAGCACAAGGAACGGGCTCCGCTGCCTTTAACACATACTGGGGCTGGCAGGGACTACAGATCCCAGCATGCTGCTTTCTGCCTGCCTCCTCCCATACCTGGCAGGGTGCAGGCAGGGATGCTGTAGCCGGCAGCAGCGGTGCAGCCGGCTGAGGGGCATGCCCCGGGGGGACCGAGGGCTCAGCACTGAGAGCCTCGCTGCAGATGACGGCCTGGGAGAGGTGCTGGAACACCCCATGCTGCTCTGCCCCGACTGGAAAAGGACGAGGCAGGCCTGTGGCTTCTCTGGGCAGCTAATCCCACTGTGCCCCAGGAAGGGGGGGGGGACCAGGGAGGGAAGGTCCCTTCTTGGGGCTCCTGGGGCTACAGGGTTGTGGCAGGCGCTGGGCAGGTGGTGATGGGGGAAAAAGAGCGGTGGGTGCTCAGGGAGGGGGAGCAGCAGTGCCAGGGATGCCCTTGGCTTTCCAAGGTGACCCAGGAAAGGGCTGTGAGCGCCCCAGGGAATGGGAATTGGAAGCAGGGGTTTGCGTCGGTGGCTCTGGCCGCAGAGGCTGCAGAATTAAATGTGTCTTTTGTGCCACTGTGCCCCGGGCATTGGAGGGAGGTGGGGAGGGCAGAGGGTGGACACAGGCTGCCACGCACATGCTTTGCTCACAGCCCCAGGATTGGGGGCAGAGAGCTGCAGGCTCACAAATCCCTTAAGAGCCTGCTGCGGAGCAGCTGGGCAGCCAGGGCACCTCGGGAAAGCAGTGTCCCTCCTGGGGAGGCGGCTTTGTGTGCCCCAGCGGAAGGACTGAGCCGCAGGTTTCCAAAGCTGTTGTGCTGTGCTCTCCCCATTTGCCGGCTCTGTGTGGCTCCCTGTGGAGCACTTACCCCGTGGCGTGGCCCGGGGGTTGAACCCAGCACTGCCCCTGCCTGGCCTGTGTCCCTCACTCCATGTAAAATTCTCTGTTTGCTTTCCAGACGGAGAGTGGCCACGAGACTCACTGCGACCTGTGCTGAATCTTGCTGCACAAGATGACAGCAAGAGACGGGCCCCAAGATAGGTAATGCCAGGCTGTGGTGTAGGTGTGGGGGCATGTCCAGGATACCAGGAGGTGAGGGAGAGGACAGGGGCACGCAGCATCTCTGGGACCCCCTCTCCTGCGTGCTCACTGGGATACCAAGCTGTCCCTTTGCTGAGGTGTTCAGCTTTTCCATTACAAGTGGGCTGTGACCAGGAGTGTGACTCCCTCCCAGCTCTGCTGACAGCCACTGTGTCTCTGGGTACCATGTGCCAGCCTCCCACTGCCTTCATACCATCCTGGGGAGGGTCTCCCATGGCCCTCCTGCATCCCAGATTAGCAGGGGCTGTGGGGCAGGACAATAAATTCCATCTTCCCTCCTCCTCCTCCTGGTGCCTCCCACTGCTGTGGATAGTCAGAAGTGATGCCTGTTGCCTCCCTGCCCACCATCGCACTCCAAACCGCTCTGTCCCCTCTGCAGGTACAAAGCCGTCTGGCTGATATTCTTCATTCTCGGCCTGGGAACGCTGCTGCCATGGAATTTCTTCATGACCGCCAGGGAGGTGAGGGCTTCCCTCCTGCTGTTGCCCATGACACTAATCATCCCCTGTCACATCTAGGGACCATGGTGTAGGTGTGGCAGCACAGCACAGAAGAGCCCCCAGTTTGATGAGCTCCCTACAGGAGACAGAAGCATGGGTGACTTGGCTGGGACGAGTTGTGCTGAGGCAGCAGGAGGGCTGGGCATGGGGTGGAAGGTGGACAAGGGTTGCCTGAGTGTGCTACGGGGAGACCTCGCAGCACCTGGGCCCCACCAGGCTCCTTCCCTCGCAGTATTTCATCAGCCGCCTCGCAGACCCGGAAGAGAACAGCCGCAGCTGGAACCAGACTGCTGCATCCCAATCCTACCTGCAGTCCATGTTTGACAACTTCATGACTCTCTGCGCCATGGTGCCCCTCCTCATCTTCACCTGCCTCAACTCCTTCATCCACCAGCGGTGAGCCTTGCCCCGTCCTTGCCATTGCCAGCCCCCATTGGGCTGCCCAGCCCTGGCCCATCCTGCCCCAGCTTTGAGCCAAGCTGCAGCCTGTTCAGTCAAGTCAAAGGCAAAACACCAGTCTCCGATTCCCATGGGAGAGCTTGGCCACAGCCTCACAGGCTTTTGGTGGGGGGGGGTTTCCTCACTGAGACCCTCTCTTGCAGGATTCCCCAGCAGATCCGCATCTCGGGCAGCCTGGTGGCCATTGGGTTGGTGTTTTTAGTCACTGCAATCATGGTGAAGGTTGCCATGGAGCCTCTTCCCTTCTTCGTCTTTACCATGATCAGCATTGTCTTCATCAACTGTGAGTAAGGCAGTGGGGGGAAGCAAAGGGGCACAGCCCCATGGGTAGGGAGAAAAGCATGAAACTCACTGAGGGAGAGCCAAGGAGGAGGGGCCTTGGCTCCCTGCAGAGGTGCAGTCCATCCTTGCTTTTGGTTTCTCATTTCTGCTCATCTTTTCCCTTTGCAGCCTTTGGAGCCATCCTCCAGAGCAGCCTCTTTGGGCTGGCAGGGCTCCTGCCTGCCAGCTACACAGCTCCCATCATGAGTGGGCAGGGCTTGGCAGGCACCTTTGCTGCTTTGGCGATGATCTTCAGTATTGCCAGTGAGTAATCCCAGCCCTGTGGGTGACTGGGCCTTTCCAGAGCACTGCTGTTGACAGGATCTGCTGGGATCATGCTGTAGGGTTGGGTGGGAGATGGCAGCAGAGCCTTTTCCTATCGGCCCTCATCATCTTTGTGCTTTTTCCCCCCGTCTCCTCCCTTCCTGTGCTCCAGTTGGCGCCCAGCAGCCCGAGAGCTTCATCGGTTACTTCACCACGGCCTGTGTGGCGATCGTGCTGGCAATCTTCTCCTACATCCTTCTGCCTCGCATGGTGAGACTTTGTCACCCTTGTGGGGAAGACAGTGGGGACATGGGACCTTTGTGCACCGTGGCAGGAGGACCATAGCCCACCAGCACCCCAGCATTCTCCTGGGTCAGGGCAAGCTCTCCCCTGTTCCGAGGGACCTCTCTGGGATACTGGTACTGTGGGAATGAGCCCCTGGGTAAGCAGGAAAGCATCCGTATCAGACACAAGTGGAGGGAACTCTTCGCCCATATTGCCCATTGCTGCTGTCACCGTGCAGCCCCTGACAACCTTCTTCCCTCAAGTGTGAATGAGTTCTCTGTGGCTGTCTCTCTGCAGGATTTCTTCAGATACTACTCCATGAAGGACAAGACAGAGTACAGTGTGTACAATGCAGAGCTGGAGACCAAGAGAGACCTGATTAAAAAAGGTGGGGGACTGAGAAGAGGAAACGGAAAAAGAGGAAGAGCAGAGGGGAAGAATGAGACAGAAGGACTAAATCAGATCTCAGCTTTCTGGGGTCTGCTATGCCCTACTTGTGTCTCTCCCTGCAGATGAGCCCAATGGGATGGAGCAGAATAACCCAAAGATCATCCCTGTCCACAACCCTGATGAGAAGCCCTCCGTTATTGCTATATTTAAGAAGGTCTGTGGGTTGTCAGCAACCCCTGCCCTGCCCCTCATATCAGGGGATGAGGAGACCAGCCCTGCACTGGTCTCTTGCCTGGTGTTTGGTACCAGCCTCTTTCTTTCATCTGTCTAGCTCTGGGTCATGGCTGTGTCTGTTTGCTTCGTCTTCACTGTCACCATTGGCGTCTTTCCTGCCATCACAGCTAAGGTGTCCACTGTCCTTGGAGAGGGAAACAAATGGGGTAAGTGTCCAGGGAGGGGGTGGGGTAGGAGGAAACTGGGAACAAAGTAAATGGGGGAGAAAGAAAGTGGGGCTTGAAGTAGTAGGTATGTGTGGTGGTTTGACCCTGTCTGGATGCCAGGTGCCCACCGAAGCCCCCTCCTAAATGGACAGGGGAGAGAAAATATAACAAAAGGCTTGTTGGTTGAGATAAAGACAGGGAGAGATCATTCACCAATTACCATCACGGGCGAAACAGACTTGCCTTGGGGAAATGAGTTTAATTTGGAGAAATTAGTTTAATTTATTAAATCTGAGTAGGGTAATGAGAAATAAAAACTAAGCTATAAACCAGCTTTCTCCTACCCTTCTCTTCTTCCCAGGCTTAACTTAGAATTTATTTACCTCCTCCCCCCAAGCAGTGCAGGGGGATGAGGAATGGAGGTTGTAGTCAGTTCATCACGTTTCTGCTGCTCCTTCCTCCTCTGGGGAGGACTCTTTACGC
>JANHGB010047224.1:38535-57777 GCA_026283785.1 Coracopsis vasa
GTGGTTTGGTATTGCAAAATAAGCACCTTCCTTAGAAGTTATGCAGGATGTAGTGGGGTTTGATCCTGTGCAGGCTTCTCTCACGACAAGGTCACAGCTCCTGCCAGGAGCCTGCTCCAGCTCAGGCTTCCCACCAGGTCACAGCCTCCTCTGGGCAACCTCCTGCTGTGGCGTGGGGTCCTCCTTGGGCTGCAGGTGGAGATCTGCTCCACTGTGAACCTCTATGGGCTGGAGGGGCACAGCTGCCTCACCATGGTCTGCAACAAGGGCTGCAGGGGAACCTGCTTCATCTGTGTTGTCCCAGAGCTGCTACCACTGTTGCTGATGAGCTCAGCCTCAGCCAGTGGTGGGTCTGTCTTGGAGCTGGCTGGCATTGGCTCTATTGGACACAGGGGAAGCTTCTGGCAGCTTCTCTCATGAGCCACCCTTGTAGCTCTCCTCTTACCAAAACCTTGCCACACAAACCCGATAGAGTATGCCTGAGGGGAAGATAAAACTGCTGTGTACAATGGTTTGGATGCGGACGTTGGCCTGGCTGGGAGACCATTCCAGTGCTTAGTGGGAAACCAGGATGACCTAGATCCGAAATACAGTCTCCATGTGAGTGGCAGGAGGCCCTGGGGCACCCTGGGCTCATCAGTTACCTTCTCCCCCCTTCTGCAGGTTTATACTTCATCCCTGTCTCCTGCTTCCTGCTCTTTAATGTCTTTGACTGGACAGGACGGAGTCTCACTGCCCTCTTCACATGGGTAAGCATGGGGCAGGGAGCAAAGGCAGACCAATGCCCAGGCAGACCCCAGCCCCAGCCGTAGCTCTCACTGGGGCTACCATCCATAGTTTGGAACAGGAAGGAGGTGCAGAGCAACTCCTGCCTTGGTTTTAAGTGCTAAGCAGAGATTTATGGGTCAGAGCCGAGAACCACAGTGTTGTCATGTCCTCCCACCCCTCCTTTGGCATGGCTTGGATGAAGCTGCCTCCTCCACTTCAGCCTCTTTGTAAACAAACCTTCACTCCAGCTATGCACACAGCGAGACAGGACGGCGGCAGGGAAAGAGGGTGAAAGACAGGGCAGCCCAAAATAAAACCTCTGGACTCAGCACAGGACACAGCTGCTTTAAAGAGCCTTGTCCTGGGAGCAGGGCAGGGCCATGCCATGTGGGTCACAGAGCTGCCCCTGACCCATCCTCTTGCTCCTTTCTCCCCTGCCTGGCGCAGAGCTGCTCTGGTGAGTGATGGGAGCTGTAATGTGGATGGCTGAGGAAGGGGCCTCTCCTGTCTGTGTCTCTTCCTGCCCCTTCACCCACCCCCAAAGCACCGTTTCCCCCTGTATTGTTCAGGCTGTTTGTTTAGAGAAGCTCCTCAGCACCACACATGCTGTGGGTCTGCCCGGGCCTGGCTTCTCCACAGCCTGAAGCTGCTTCTCCCCTGACCACCACCGCTGGCTGCCCTTGGCCTTGGCCATGAGCCGCATTGCCTGGTGTCCAGGCCACAGCCTCTGTGGTGGGATGACCCAGCAGGAGACATTTCCAGAACAGTGCTGTGTGGAAAGTCTGACCGTGTGTGGTTTGGGCCTCATTTCCCTGGTTGGGGCCCCACTTGCTCCTTTTCTCCTCCTCAAGCAGAAGAGGCTGCTGCTCTTGCTAGTTTGCCCATGGATGCAGCAGCTGTCCTAGCCTCAGCTTCCCCCACGTTCATGTGGTGCCTCTTGGCTACACCAGCCCAGGAGCTCCTGAGGCAGCTGTGGGTCCCTCCTGACCTCAGACCAATGAGCCCTATCATCTGTAACCCTGGCACCTCGTTGAGGAGGACCCCAGATGGAGCCAGGAATGTCTGGTACCAGGGGCTGCCTCAGTCCCAGCTGCAGGAACAACATGGGGATGGTGCCTCCTCTTCATCCCAGCCTCACATATCCAGGGACTCTGCTACGATCCGGGAAGACCAAACTTAGTCTGTGCTTTTCCCAGCACTGTCCAAAACAGCCCCAGCATAATCCCTTTCCCAGATTGCTGGATCTTACCCCGCTTGGCTGGGATATGGCGTAGGAGGCTGAGGAGCTGGTTAAGGCCCAGTTTGCAGGCCCTGAGGTGCCAGAGGGGATTTACCTCAGCCAGCCTTGTCTTCGAGGCTGCAGGAAGAGATTGCATGAGCATGAACAAGGCTCTCCTGCTTGCTTGTTTTTTCCAGCAAGGGTTTAGCAGTAGCCCACAGGCCCAGCTCCGTATTTTGGCTCTAATGCTGCTGCTCTCCAGGTTGGCTGGGACAGGACTTTCAGACCTAGCAGGACCTCCTTACCATAGTTAGGTGGTGACGCTCAGATTTGTTGCAGCAGAGAAAGTCTCTCAGCAGCTGTGCCATCTCTGTGGCTCCTCCACAGCTCCAGTGTAGGAGGGACAGCCTTTGTATAGCCCCAGCCAGCATCCCATGGGATAGAGAATATCCCCTTCTCAGCTGCTGAGTGACCTGTGTTTTTCTGCCAGCCCGGGAAGGACAGCTGCCTCCTGCCAGTGATGGTGGCCCTCCGTGTCATCTTTATCCCTCTTTTCATGCTGTGCAACGTGCAACCCCGTGACTACCTGCCTGTTGTATTCTCTCACGACGCCTGGTACATCGTTTTCATGATCTTCTTCTCTGTCTCCAATGGCTACCTGGCCAGCCTCTGCATGTGCTTCGGGCCCAAGTGAGTAAGAGCTGTGGATGTGGAAGGGCTGTTTCCACCCCAGGTGCCAGCCCCAGCACGACTTCTGGAGCCTGCCTCTGCTCAGCTCTCGCATCTTGAGAAGGGGGTGCAGGTGCAGAGGGGAACCTTGGGGAATCTCACTACCTCAGGGCAGACAACCCCAATGTCCCATCTGCCTTGTGCCTCCACATCCTAGAGATGAGGAAGCTATTGTTTGGGCTCCCCATTTCCCCCACCTGCCATGCTGGGGAGCACAGCACCCACAGCAGGGTGAGCAGCCTTGCTGGGGCTCAGCCAGTCAGGCTGCAGTGCATGGGGGCAGGGGCCAGGGGAGGGGTGTCCCTGGCTCTGGAAGCTTGAGGGAAGCCTGCCTGATGCACTCTTGTCTTATGAGCCCCTGCTTTGGAGGCAGGCTCTTGGAGCTAAGGTGGATTTGCTCTTGCTGTTCCTCTGTGCAGAGGAGCACAGCTTCTGGCTCCTTTGTGGCCTCCTCCCAGATCTCCATTGAACTTAGCAGGGCACGGGACACACATCACCTAGGACACATCTGATAACCTGTTTTTCCACCTAGGAAAGTGCTTGCCCATGAAGCAGAGACAGCTGGAGCTGTCATGGCCTTTTTCCTGTCACTGGGCTTGGCCCTAGGAGCTGCCATCTCCTTTCTGTTCCGAATTCTCATCTAGCAGAGGTACCTGGAGGGTGCAGGGACACCGAGAGACGGCTCCGCATCCTCCTCCAAGACCCTAGACACCTTGGCGCCGTGGGGAGATAACCCCTCATGCCTGCCCCTGCCAAACCACACTGCCACAGCAGATGTTAGACCCAGGGACGGTTCCACTCCTGCAGGACTGGCCTGGCTCCTGCCATGCTTGGCTGTGTGATGCCTTCAGGCCTACGTGCCTTCTCCTTCCCCATGCTGTGTGTGTGTAAGACCCCTGGGAGCTCGCAGAGGTCCAGCTGCCTCCCACGCTGTGTAATTTCCCCAGCTCAAGGCCAAAAGCCATTCCCAGCCTCCTCCTCCTCTTGACGGAGTTGAAGGCTGGTATCCAGTGTTATTCCTCACTTGCCCTTGTCCCCCAGGCACCGAGGGACTTGCTCTCCTCGCCTTGCAGGGGGCTGGGAACATCCCACTTCTGCTGCTGAGATTGGAAGCAGGCAGGAGAGCCCCAGCCAGCCTCCCATCCCTGCTGTCTGCTCGGCCCACATCCCACTGCCCAGCAGTATCCCTGAGCACAGACATCTGTGTCCTTCTCACACAAAGAGCCCACACCGTGGCTAGGCTGAGGGAGGAGGGGGTCTCCACACCCCACCTTCTCACCCTCTCCTTGCCTTTGTCCCCCTACTTTGTGTGTGTGTGACTGTTATTGTGTTTCTGCTTCCTGGTTGTGTGACAGGATGTCCCACCGCGGGCTGCAAGAGGAGAGGCAGCAGCTCCCTTCCTACCCAGGCTGCCCTCCCTGTGCCCGCCTGAGCTGCAGGGGGAGGCCTCACCTCTTCCTTGGCTTCCCCATCTCTCATCTGTGTAAACGCGTCTGTACAGTTGCCGTTTTCTATAAAAACACTGAAACACGTTTTGGGTATGTGTGTGTCTCCATCGCCACAGGGCAGGGGGCTGTGCAGGGGTTGAGGGATGGGGGCAGCAGGCCTTGCCAGAGCCAGCACTGGGCAGTGAAGTGGCTCGTGTTCCCCTAGCAGGCGGGCTCAGTGGAGAGCCAGCATGGGGAGGGGCTGCAGCCCTTAGGGCTCACCAGGGGACCACCGGCATTTACGAGGAGGGAACGGACCTGTTTATTTTGGGGTGCACTGACCCGCAACACAGCACCCGAGAGCCTTCCTTGTGCCTGGAACAGCCGGAGTGCCACCTCCTGCTCCTGGGGGGGAACTGCACCCCCTGCCAGCGGCTGCCACCCCACAGCATCCACAGCCACCGCTGCCTCAGCCAAAGGCTGTGGGGCAGGGTCCCCTCATCCCACCTCCGGCTTCCCCGCGCCCACAGCCCCGACAGAAAGGATGAAACATGAGGTTTATTTTACCCTTGGACGCTAAAAATACAGCACACCCAAACACTGTTTTCCAATGGCATCCACTTTACTCTCAGACCCTGACGTGATCTCCACAGCCCGTCTCTCCCGCCATCTTGCCCCCCTCCTCATTCGCAGGATCTGCTTAGATCCAGCCTCAGGACGGCAGAGCTGCGTGGTTCTCAGCCTCGGGAATGCCGCTGGGACAGCAGAAACCTCCCGGGCCCGCGGCCGTACGGAGCCGAGAAGCAGCCGCCACCGCCAGCATCACCCCTGACCCCTGTGGAAGCCTCTGGAAGCAACCCGATACTGCTGCCCACCGCTATGGTATTCTTCCGTTGCCGGCAACCGCTCGGAAGCGGCATGAAGCTGAGGACTGCAGCCCGCCTCCACCATGGCCGCCGCCGTTAAAACGGCAACGCTGATTGCTGCTTACTGTGAGCTGCCAGAAGCAGGGACGTTTTAACGCGGAAGGAGACGATGTGTGGTGAGTCCGGCCGTGCCTAGAAAAGGCGGCCGGTGGAAATAGTCCGTCTTTCGGCGGTCGGTCACGCCTAACACAGTGAGGCTCCTGCGGTCTGTGGAGCCGGGTCGGGCCTGGTTTGATTCTCCTCGGTGCTAATGGACTGTGCTTGCCTTGCAGATGCCTGAGCAAGTGCAGCGCGATGAGGAGGATGCGGAGACCTTCGCCTTCCAGGCGGAGATCGCCCAGCTCATGTCGCTCATCATCAACACCTTCTACTCCAACAAGGAGATCTTCCTACGGGAGCTCATCTCCAACGCCTCTGATGTGAGCCTAGGCCCCTTCCTCGGCGCGGGGGGAGGCTGATGTCCCGTGGGGGCGCCCAGGGAGAGGCGGGTGTGTGCTGAGGGGGGAGGCGGCGGTGAGCATCACTCTGTCCCCTAGGCACTGGATAAGATCCGCTATGAGAGCCTGACTGATCCCTCGAAGCTAGACAGCGGTAAGGACCTCAAGATCGACATAGTCCCCAACCCCCGGGAGCGCACACTCACCTTGGTGGACACTGGCATTGGGATGACAAAAGCAGACCTCATCAACAACCTGGGCACCATTGCCAAATCTGGAACCAAAGCCTTCATGGAAGCCCTGCAGGTGGGTTGTCTTTAGCTGCATGAGATTCCTAGGGCATGGGCCACAGGCTTGCACTGGAATATAACCATACCCATGCTGCCTTTTTGGCTGTGGGAGCTGTTGGTGTACCCAGCTGTGCTTCCGCACCTTCCCAGCAGTAGGGAGAAGCCAAGGGTATGGCTGGCTGCCTGTTGGCACTTGCCTTTTTCTCTGCATGCTTGACCCATTTCTTTGCTGCTGTGAATCAGCTGTAGACATCTCTTGTTTCTTCACTGATCTGTCAATCTTTCTCTGCTTTCACAGGCTGGTGCAGACATTTCCATGATCGGGCAGTTTGGTGTGGGTTTCTATTCTGCCTATCTAGTGGCTGAGAAGGTGGTTGTCATTACCAAGCACAATGATGATGAGCAGTATGCTTGGGAGTCATCAGCTGGGGGCTCCTTCACTGTCCGAACTGACCACGGTATGTATTGTATAGAAAATCCACAAATATATTTATCTGCTAGAAGCATCCCTTTTCTTGATGCTTCCTAGAGCTATGCTGCATTGTCAGTTACACGTAGTGTTTAGAATCAAGAAGCTGGTCTTGCTTATACTCAGCCCTTTAACACTGTGCCCTGAAACACTAATGTTTCCCTCGATGCACTGTAGGTGAGCCCATTGGACGGGGCACCAAAGTGATCCTGTATTTGAAGGAGGACCAGACAGAGTACTTGGAGGAGCGGCGTGTCAAAGAAGTGGTGAAGAAGCACTCTCAGTTCATTGGCTACCCCATCACACTCTATGTACGTAAGGAAAGGACTGTGGGGACCCATTGGGAAGTTTGGAGGCAGGGGTGGGCGGTGTTGGAGGAACAGCCCAGAAAAGGGCAGAGTAACTTCTGTTCCTTTCTATAGCTTCAGGCTGCTGGGTATTGAGCAGTGGTGCTTCCAGCTTCTGTGGCCAGAGATGATTCGAGGCTGGGGGCTTACTGGAGGGTGAAGGTGGTGCGTATCCAGACACACTTTGGGCTTTTGATCTGTGCAGCTGGAGGTCATCTAAACCAGCCATGGAGGCTTGGTGGTTTTGTGCCCCTTGGCTCATCTTCTCAGACACAGCTTTTGGTTGCATGTGCTGTGGAGGGACTCGGAGGGCTGGCTTCAGGAGAAGCCCTGCTTTCAGATGGTGCATTTGTTGGGCCTTGGAGGATACTCATTTCTCTCACCTGGACCAAAAGAATTCCTGGTAACAGTTGCTTGGGGATAAACCTGGCTCTTGCTTGTCCCTTTCTCTATAGACTGAGAAGGAGCGTGAGAAAGAGGTCAGTGGTGATGAGGCAGAGGAGGAGAAAGATGAGAAGGAAGAGGAAGAGTCAGCATCCAAAGATGAGGAGAAACCCAAAATCGAGGATGTGGGCTCTGATGAGGAGGAAGAGGAAGGAGATAAAGGCAAGAAGAAAACGACCAAGAAAATCAAGGAGAAATATATTGACCAGGAGGAGCTGAACAAGACCAAGCCTATTTGGACACGCAACCCTGACGACATCACCCTGGAGGAGTATGGCGAGTTCTATAAGAGCCTTACCAATGACTGGGAGGACCATCTGGCTGTCAAGGTGGGTGCTGGACCACCCTGGCTTCCAGGGTGAGGCAGAGGGCCCCTTTCCGGCCCCTTTCCAGCCCCTACACAGAGCTACCGTGTGGTTGTGCCTCAGTGGGACTGAGGGCTCCAGGCCACTTGGTGCCTCAGCCTTCACTGCAACTCCCATGCAGGTGGAGGGGTTGGCAGTGCCAGCCTAGAAACAGGATGGGAGTGTGTTTGGTCTCAGAGAAACATAACTCCTCTGTCCAGGCCTGCTGGATGGCAGAGACCCCTGGCATGTAGGAGGAAGTGAGGCTGAGGAGGAACAAATGCAGGCTGCTTGGATGTGCCAGACCTGCCAGCCCAAGTGCTGATGAGCAGTAGTTCAGCCTGCCCACAGTGGGCCCTGGGGCAGAAGGGAAGCACCCTGGCAGCTGTTTTTCCTTCCTGTCTCTGCAGCACTTCTCTGTGGAAGGGCAGCTGGAGTTCAGGGCCCTGCTTTTCATCCCGCGCCGTGCCCCTTTTGACCTCTTTGAGAACAAGAAAAAGAAGAATAACATTAAGCTGTATGTGAGGCGTGTCTTCATCATGGACAGCTGTGATGAGCTCATCCCTGAGTACCTAAGTAAGAGCCCCCTACCTCTGTTTCCCAGTATGGAGCTGGGACTACCACAGCCTGTGGTACTGCTCCCAGTACAGAGTGGCACGGCTGGCGTGGGCACACAGCAGTCAGTGTCTTAATGCTTTTCCTCCTGTGATGAAGCTCAGAACTCTTAACCTGATGCCTGTTTTCTTTTCCCCTACTCAGACTTTATCCGGGGTGTTGTGGACTCCGAGGACCTGCCTCTGAACATCTCCCGTGAGATGCTCCAGCAGAGCAAGATCCTCAAGGTGATCCGCAAAAACATTGTGAAAAAGTGTTTGGAGCTCTTCTCTGAGCTGGCAGAGGACAAGGAGAACTACAAGAAATTTTATGAGGCTTTTTCCAAGAATCTGAAGGTGAGCTGGCACCCCGCACCTGCAGGAGGGGGTGGCCCATGACCTGTCTGCCTTGAAGGGCAGCCTTGTCCCTGTGCCATGTCTTCTCTGCATGGGTGTTGGGATACAGTGGGTTCTGCAGATGCCCCAGAGACTTTGTGGGCAGCTGGTGGCTCTGGCTGCCCTAAGCCCAACACTCAAATGATCGGGGGTGGGCAGAGGCGGCTGTGCCTCAGAGATGGCCAAGTGCATGCACTTCCCATCCTGGAGGCTTCATGCATCTCCTCTGCTCCCAGCTGGGCATCCACGAGGACTCAACCAACCGAAAGCGCCTTTCAGAGTTGTTGCGTTACCACACATCCCAGTCGGGTGATGAGATGACTTCGCTTTCAGAGTACGTGTCCCGCGTGAAGGACAACCAGAAGAGTATCTACTACATCACAGGTGAGCCAGAGCTTCTCTGTGTCCTAGTGAGGTGGAGGCAGCTTACCTGCCAACTAGCCCCTGACTTAGAGCAGGTTTTTCCAGGTAGGTGCTGATGCCTTCAGCAGACTTTCCTGGCTGAATCACAGCCTGTCTCTGGGTGCTGGGGGAAGACCACCAGGCCTAGAGCCCTGGCTGCAGCCAGTTTCATGCTAGGGATTCTGAGTGACTGGTGCTGTTTGTCCTGCTGAAACCAGCTCTTGTGTCTTGGTGACATCTCATTTCTACATCTCACAAACACAGGGGAGAGTAAGGAGCAGGTTGCCAACTCAGCCTTTGTGGAACGCGTGCGGAAGCGTGGCTTTGAGGTGGTGTACATGACAGAGCCCATTGATGAGTACTGCGTGCAGCAGCTCAAGGAGTTTGATGGCAAGACGGTGGTATCAGTCACCAAAGAGGGGCTGGAGCTGCCTGAGGATGAGGAGGAGAAAAAGAAGATGGAGGAGAGCAAGGCCAAGTTCGAGACCCTCTGCAAACTCATGAAGGAGATCCTGGACAAGAAGGTGGAGAAGGTGAGATGGGCAGGGAGCTCAGCTCTGGGCTGGAGGGAGCAGGGCTGGCTCTCCTCTGTGATACAGGCAAGGGCCCCAGCTCAATGCATGCCTCTCATCTCCTGCAGAGGAGCTGCTAAAGGAGACTGGAGATCCCAGCATGCACCATCTTGCTCTAAGCAGCCAGGCTGCAGGTGAGGGGCACTGACCCAAAACCGTGCATTGATGGGAGAAGGTAAGTGTGGGAAACATCAGTGGGTGCTGAAGGTGCTGGCTGAGCTGTCCAGACCAATCTGTGCAGCAGTCCTGGAGCTGCTTGGAGGATCTGTGCTTGGAGTGTCCTCAGGTGAACCTGGGGCAAAGACCTCTGTGGTATCCTGTGTGTTGTGGCTGGGCCCAGTCCAGGGTGTATGGACCTTGCTCAGCTAACCCTTGGCTATCTTGGCAGGTAACTGTCTCAAACCGGTTGGTCTCATCTCCCTGCTGCATCGTCACCAGCACCTACGGTTGGACAGCCAACATGGAGCGCATCATGAAGGCTCAGGCACTGCGAGACAACTCTACCATGGGCTATATGATGGCCAAGAAGCACCTGGAGATCAACCCTGACCACCCAATTGTGGAAACCCTCCGCCAGAAGGCAGATGCTGACAAGAATGACAAAGCTGTCAAAGATCTGGTGGTGCTACTCTTTGAGACTGCTCTTCTCTCCTCTGGCTTCTCCCTGGAGGATCCACAAACCCACTCCAACCGCATCTACAGGATGATCAAACTGGGGCTTGGTAGGTGTCCATGCAGCTTCTCAGGGCTGGAGCAGGTCTGAAAGCAAGTTAGCTGGTCAGGCTAGTGTGTACTGTCTTGGGGCAGGGGAGGCCAGTAACTGTGCTGCTGGTGTGCTGTGCAGAACTGGTTCCCTACGTAAGGTGGCTAGGGGCAAGTGGAAACCTGGAATTAAGGTACTTTGGGTGGGTCTCAGGGCTCCGAGTGGACTGTCCTGTCCTCCCCAGGGCAAGGAGCCACTGCAAGGCTGCTCAGATCACAAACTGAGACTTCTTGTACTACTTCAGAGTGGATGTCAAAAGTCTGTTGGAGGAGATACGACCTATTTGATAAAACAGCTTGTGCTTGCACCCAACTTTTTTCCCTCCAGATTGGTTGTTTAGCTAAAAATGTAAATCAGGAGATGCGGCTTGGCATAACTACTGAATGCTAATAGTCCTGTCCTTCAGACTGTGGGCAGAAAATGCCTTTGGGATCAGGTGTCACCTGGAGGTCTCATCCTTCCTTTTCTCCCTTCTCCCAGGCATTGATGAAGATGAGGTGATTGCAGAGGTACCCAGCGCAGCTGCCCCTGATGAAATTCCCCCTCTGGAGGGAGATGAAGATACATCCCGCATGGAAGAGGTAGACTAAAGCAGGAGGAAGCCTGTTCCCTCACCTGCCAGGCCTCTGCCCCTTATATCATGTCTGCTTAGAAAGGGGGGTCTGCTGCCACCAGCTTACTGACTCCTTGGTGATGTCTGTTTTCTTGGGTTTGCTTGTCTGGGGTTGTTTTTGGCAGGGTGCAGGAGGTCATCATTGTCAGTAGTGAGTGATTCAGACAGCCTGAGGCATGTCTGTTCTGTGTCTTTCTGCTTGTGTAGGAACAGCTCCCATCAGCTGATGGGGAGTGGAGGTGAGAAGGCATCAGACTTCTCCTCTGTCCCCACCATGGGGTCTTCCATGTGCCCAGTAGGCATCAAACCTTGTTCTACTGGGGTGGGAGAGCCCTTCCTCTGAGCTGCTGCTTCCCTGAACCCCCAGGGTAGGATATTGTACTTCAGTTATGTTTTGTTTATTTTCCTGGGGCTTTTATGTTCTTCTGAAATTAAAATATTGAAGAATGTGATTTACCTATCATGGTCCCTTGTGTTTCATGCTTACCTTGCAGGGGAAAGGGTCTCAGCCTGTGCCTGAGGGTAATGGGCCATTGGTCTCTCCCCTACCCTGTGACTGGTTTTCAGACTGCTTTAGGTGATCTCTACCCTATCCTATGCCTGCCCAGGCACCAAGAAAGGGGACAGGAGAAACACAAGGCCTGCTGTGAAGGCAGGGACATCTCCAGTGGGCAGCTCTCCAGCTGGACTGCTGCATACCCACAGCCTGGGAGCAAACATGTTCCAAACTGCACATGGAGCTGCTGCCAGTGCCTGAGCCTGCACTGCTGCTGGCTGGTGTGATCCAAGCATCCCTGAGGCAGGAGCTGTGGCAGGAGCCATCTGCTTGCTCTGCTGTGGTACAGGGCAGGGAGGGAGTGACAGCTCAGCACTGTACTCCAGCTGCCTCCCTTCAGCTCTTAGGCCAAAAGGCTTCATTCTCTGGACTCGTTCTTTCCTCCCACCTCTAGCCTCCTCATTCTGGCCTTCTGCAGTCCTGAGGGGGTTGGCAGTATCTGGCCACCAGTATCTGGTCTTTTGCCTGTGTCCCCTGAGAAGCCTGGGGCATCTGATTAAGCTACTGCTTGCACTGAGCTCCCACCACAGGAGTGGGGTTTGTCACCCTCAGCCACAGTGCCTCTTGGGGTTTGTCAGAGAAAAGTGACACCATCCAGTTCTCTCTCTGCCTGCCAGCCACCACAGGCACAAAATGGAGTGCACTTTAGCCAGTGTCCATCTTCAGCAGGGAGGGAAGGAGGCAGCAGAGCCTCCCGGAGTCTCTCGCTGCACACCAAGGTGCCCTGCTGCCTGTGTGGGCAGCTGTGAGGGTGCCCACTGCTAGGGCAGTGCTGGAGCTGAGCTGGCAAATGCCTTCAGCATGAGTTTATCTCCCTCAGGAGGGGGTGGGGGGAAGTATTTAAAAGAGGTTTCTCTCTGAATAGGAAGGTTTTGCCAAATACCAAATCAGTAAAGTCATGCCCCATCCCTGGCAGTGTTCAAGGCCAGACTGGATGGGGCTCTGATCAACCTGGTCTAGCACAAGGTGTCCCTGCTTGTGGCAGGGGATTGGAACAGGATGAGCTTTAAGGTGCCTTCCAACCCCAACCATTCTATGCAAGTCCATTATTTTTAACTTTGTTTTGGGGTTTTGTTTCATACTGTTTTGTTTTCTCTTCACCTCTACACTTACATCAGAGAGATCCCATTCCAACCTGGCACGCAACATCTTTATTTTTTTTTCTCCTCTTCTTTTGACCAAAGGAAAAATTAATTGCATTTTCAGTCTGTCAGCAGGTAGTGGGGGCAGATGTATGGGGTGGCATTTGCAGAGGCAGGAGGAAGGGCTGTGAGGCTGCACAGGCACTTTCAAGAGCTCAGAGCTAGGAAAGGAACACACGTGAAACTGCTGGAGAGCCAAGTGCTCTGAAGCCTGGGTTGTGCTAGGCCCAGCCTCTGGTACCCCTGCTGACACAGCACTGTGGTAAGCAGCTCCTGGCCCTAGTCTCCTCCTCTTTTAGCCCTCCCCCAGGTCTCCCCTTTCTCCAGTTGTTAGGCTAGGGTCTGTTTCTGACCCCAGACCTCACTATGACTGGATTGCATAGGCCTACAGCTAAGGTTTTTCACCAGGTCTCCACATATACCAGTAGAGTGTACCATCTGCACCCCAAGCCTCCACTGGCTCTGGTGGGGGGCCTGTGGAGCTTGTCTTGGTGCAGATGCACCCTGTCAATGATACATTCCTCCAGGCCTTGCTCCAGCACTGATGACTCAGGCCTCTGCAACACCCCTCTCTGGCTACATAGGCTGTAGCTACACCCTCTGGGGCTGCCTAAGCTGCACCATGCAGGAAACCCTGGAGCCAAACCAAGACCAGCCTAAAAGCTCCTCCACCTCCCCACCAGCATACACAGTGGTCCAAACCTGGCTATGCTCCCCAGTCATGTGTGTAAAGATCTCATGTCAGGCCTTGCAGCTTTAGGTCCAACCCTGTCTGATACTTGCCTGGGCAGAGAAAAGACAGATCTGCTGTCCTGAGGAGACTATTGAGGGGGGGGACACATGAAGGGTTGGGAAGTCTCTCACCTCCTTTGAGGTAGCTAGAAAAAAAATATAAAAAGAACATGTACCCCCAGGGCACTATATGCAGCATATTTTTAATTTAATAAAATAAAAAGAGAAAAAAAGTTGCCTTTCAAAAGTACCAAAACCTGCTGGCATGCCAGTCAGGTCCTGTTGAGGAAAAAAGGGTTAACCAGTAAAACCCAGGCTCCTGGGGAAGAGCAGCTTCCACTGCTCCATCCCTTGCTGCCTGGAGAAGCAGGTGCCCGACTTGCTCATCCCCTGCTGCCTGTGGAGCAGGAGCAAGGCACCGCAAGCAAGTTTTACCCCACTGCTCAGCCCCCCAGGCACAGTGGGGCTCTAGCCAGGCCCAAAGAAAGCTGGGCCTGGTGCCTCCAGTTGGCAGGAAGAAGAGGGGCTGTTTGTGCTTCTCTGAATGGCAACTGCAAAGCCCAGAACCTGTGGCACTAAGGCACCCCAAGGCGATGCTGGGGCTTCTGGGCAGCACAGCCTTTGGCCTGTGACAGCAGTGGATGTAACCAATAAGCAAACTAGAACAGCTCAGCAAGCCTGGAGAACTGTACCGGCCAGCCTGGGCTACGGGGTGCGGACAAAAGTGGCTCAGAGCAGGGGTAAGGAACTGAGAAAACCAACCAGGGAGGTACCGGCCTGCACTGCAGAGTGCTCTCCCAGAGCAGAGCCCAGGCCTGGGGTAGGACAGGCTGGGAGTCCTTCCCTTAACTGTGCTTGTCCTGCCTGGAGCACCTTACCTGCCTTGGGACAGGCCCAGGTTGGGACTCACATGGAGTTGTTTGAAAAAGAAAGCTAGTGTTCTGCTTGCCCTTTCCTCCATTTGAGCTCTGTAGCAGTGACAGAAATGGAGGAGCATTAGCCAGAGGCAAGACGGTGCCAAGGAAAAGAGCTCCCTTGCTCATCAGTGACTTTGGAGAAGCCACAAGACAGAGGTGGGGCAGGAGTACCAGCAGCCTCATGCTGGTTTACCCCAGGATGTGAGCCCCCAGGCCCATGCCTTGCCTGAAAGTCTTTGACCTATTAAGGCAAACGGAAAGGTTTGGAGCTGTGGCAGCCCAAAGCATTCCCTGGGCTTGTTTCAGCCCCTTCCCCAGGAAAAGCAGGTGGAAAAGTAAGTCACTGGTCCAACCTATCCATACCCCACCCTGCTCCTCAGTGGGTTCTCAGAAATCAAGCAAGTATCCCAAGGCAGAGGCAGGACAGCAGGCACGGCTTAAACACCATGGCCCCAGCTCCTTAGACCTTTTGCACAGGGGTCTCGCCTGGCGGGAGCTTCTTACTGCGCTTCTTCATGCGGCTGCGGGCATAGACACGGAGGAAGAGGGCCATGAAGACAACAGCTACGCCCAGCCCACCCACAACAGTGACAGTGTGCCCATAGATGAGGCAGGAGAGAAGGATGGCAAAGGCCTGGCGCAGTGTCATGATGATGGTGAAGACAGCGGCCCCGAACTGGTTGATGGTGTAGAAGATGAAGAGCTGGCCGCAGGCAGAGCACACAGAGAGCAGCACGGCGTGGGCCGTGAACTCCGAGTGCCGGGACATGAAGCGAACCGACTCCAGCAAGGCACCCTGCTCCAAGAGCGAGCCCACCGTGAAGAGGCAGGAGAAGATGTTGACACCAAACATCATCTGCACAGGAGACATCTTGTAGGCAAAGAGGGCATCCTGCCAGTTGGAGGTGAAGCTGTCAAAGATAATGTAGCCAGCCAGAAGGATTATGCCTGAGAAAGTGGTAACAGTGGACACGTGTCTGTTGGGAGCACTGGAGAGCAGGAACATGCTGACCCCCACAGAGATGAGGGCAGCAGTCAGGTACTCCCAGTACTCGTAACTCTTGCGTGACACCAGTTTGCCCATCATCATCACTGGGATCACTTTGGAGGCCTTGGCCAGCACTTGGGTGGGGAAGCTGATGTATTTGAGTGCCTCATACTGGCACCAGCTGCTGAGGATGTTGGAGAGGGAGGCAAAGGAGTATTTGTACATGGGAGCCCCATGGCGCGGCTGCTTGGTCAGGGCACAGTACAGACCAGCCACGGTAAAGGCCAGGATGCGGTTCATGAACACGAGGAACTGGGAGTCCTTGAACTTCTCACCAGGTTCTGTTTCAGTGGCACCATACGTTCTCGTCATCACACGCTCCTGCAGGACGCCCCATGTGAGGTAGGAGGCCTGCAAAGCAGGAGGAGCACAGGGACAGTCAGGACCCACAAAGGCCAGCTGCAAGCAGTAGCAGGAAGAACAGACCCCAGGAGATCCTTGCTTGCCCCAGCATTGCCTCACCCTCTGCGCGGCAATGCGACCCTGGGAGATGGTGCCACCCCGACTCCACCCCTCTGAGGGAAGGAACCCAGTGTCCCGTCTGGTTACAACCGGGAACATCCTGTCCCACACAAAACCTACTCAGTTTACAGCCTCTTCAAGGGGAGAGAAGCCCTCAAAGCAAACATCCGGATGTACTGCGAGCCGTTACACTGTAAGCTCCCTGTTGAACCAGACCAACAGAATCAGGGAATATTATCTGCGCATTGCTGCAGTTTTGGCGCCAGCTCCCTGTGGCACGTCCTGCCAGTTTTCCCAGTGGCCTCAGTATTGTTTTTTTTACTTCCAGCTCCCTAGGCTCAGTTCTTCCACCCAAATCTAGTCTCAAACCCAGCAGACAAAACTGTTCTCCAGGGATTATCACTGTTCTGGCTGTCACCTCTGCTATGTCTGGTGTGAAAGCACCAAGCCCCTTGCAAAAGTAACAGACTTCCTCTCACCACACATCCCCTCCAGAGAAACTGAGGCGCAGAGAGATGGAAGGACTTGCTGGTGAGCTGCAAGTCTGAATGGATGGGGTAATCTGCCAGCAGGTGGATGTCTTCTGCTGGCTGCATGGGGTTTTCTCTCACAATGCCCATGTTCCTATTTTTAGTCCTCACAGACCCCAAAAGCTGCCCTTCCTAATGACACTCAGGCTGTAGCTGAGACTTAGGGAAACTCACATTACAAATTCTTGTTTATCTGTAGCTGAATTCAGTAATTCTCCCCAATATCTGAATCTAATCCATCAAGGTAGGATACATCAGCCCCAGAAGATGACCCAGAGATAAGAGGGAAATAAAAGGGCTAAAACTATCTGCTACTCTGACATGAGGGCTAGAACAAAAGCAGCCCTAACAATGTGCTGAATCACAGAATTTTCCCTATCCATGGCTGCAGAGGACTGCAATCAGAGGGACAGTAGTCCCAGCCCAGATGACGCCAGCTTAAATGGACCTCCACAGCCCTTAGAGGTGACACAGCACCTCTGGTGGACTACCCTCGTTGAGAGGCTGTCCCCCAGCCTCCAACCCTGCCCCAATCAAGGACAGCACTTGCATCCTTGCTTTTCAAAGAACTGATGGCCACAAACCTGCTGCCCACGCCCTCCTCCCAGAGAGGAATGGCCACTCATGGGTCCCCTACCTGTAGACCAGCAGCACAGAAGAGCAGCTTGAAGACCTGTCGGGCTGTAGAGGACTCTGTGGGCTCTGCTCGGGGTGGCAGGGAGCCATCCTCCTGGTGTACAGACTTCACCTCAGAGCCGAACACACACGATTTGATGACAGGGAAGCAAATGCCTCGGCCTGAACAGAGTAGGGAAACACAGAGACAAGAGTTAACCAGAGCCTTGGGCACCACAAGCTGCACCAGCTTGAGAGGTGAAGCCTCCCTCTTTACGGAGACAGTTCTGGGATGCATCTCTGTTCAAGCCTGGTTTGACAAAGGAGGCTGGGGAAACAACCTGTCAGCATTGAACAATGCTGACCAAGGGGGTGCAGAGAGCTCAGAGGGAGGCAGGATGTGGAAGGGAAGCTCCTGCCATTACCTGTCTCCAGGTAATTCCTTCTCTTGAAGTACTGGATGAGGAGGAATCCCGGCACCACAATACTCGCATAGCCAGCAGCATTAACAAAGAAACGGAAGAGCCAGAAGTCGCCCCATGAGTCCTGCAGGGCAGGGATGATCTCTTCATCAGTAGCCATTGTAGGGAGGGAAGCCAGCACGAGGGGAAGGCAAAATCTGCACAGAGAAAGAGGCAGGCGATGGGCTGCTAGTACCTGGTCAGCTCCGCTCTGCATGCCCACACGCCCCGCTGCCCAGCCTGCTCCCCACCAGCACCCAAATCCTACCCCAGTGACAGCAGTGATGAAGGCAGCACATGGAGTTAGGAAAAGCCCTCTGGAATTGAAAAGCATATGCCACACATTTATAAGTGCTTCTGTTAAGGGTGTTTGCTCTGGGTTAGGAACACGTGGACTTGGAAACTTCAGTTTCCAGCACTGGAGAGATTGTTTGAACACTGTTGTAACCATCAGATTCTGACAACGCCCTTCCTCCAAATGCAAGAAGCACCTTGCACCTCACCGGTTTAGGTTAAACTTTAGCACAGCTCCTGGCTGGAAAAAAGAAAAGGTCACTGAGTGGAAAAAGTGACTCCTACCTACAGCTCATGTTTCAAGCCTGTGGCCAGAGCCGCCTTCCTCTGAGAGCAAACAGCTCAGAGCTTTCCCCTCTGGCTGTGCAGGTGAGTGGTGCAGAGCAGGGAGGGCTCAGGCTGTCAGCCTCCCCCACCACCCCACACAGCCCTGGCAGAGAGCGTGCCAAGGCATTCCCCACAGCCCAGAGGAAATTACCAGGGTCACCCGCACGGCAAGACACAGACAGAGAGCAAGGCTGGGAAGGAACTTTCCTGCCAGCTGCCTGGTTGGGATTTTACCAGGACTATCTGATAAGGCATAGCTGATATTCTTCAGCTACAGCCCTGGCAGGTGATCTAGCCAGCCTTGAAACAGCTTTAAAACTCCCTGAAGGAGTTCCTCCCTCTGCTGTACCCTCCCTCACAGAGGCAAATCTGTGATATTCAGGGCCCACACAAAGAACAAGAGCACCAAATACACAACAGAATGAGCAAGCAGGCAAGAAGTTCCTACATCCAAGGACGCATGTGCATCCCCCCCCTTGCAAAGCAATCCACTGCTTCGTGCATCAGGGTATGAGGTTTCCTTGGTCCATGCTCCATCCCTGCCCCAACTTTCTCAGTAGAGAAAGCCTCCAGATCACCTTTGAGGGCCAGGTGAGGGTGCTGTGGGGCTGGCTACATAAACACGCACCAGAAGACACTGAGCTCCTGTGACAGAGAAGGGCCAGAGATGTTAATCCCCTCCCCCAAAAAACAAGCAAGTCAAGGGAATTTAGGCCCTGTTTAGAGGTGTACCTGGCCCCAGTACAATAGTGCTGTGACATATGGTAGCCCCCACATGAAACTCACAGATGAAGAAACTCAGAACTTTAAAGGCAAGAAAGTTCCCCATCATTTCATGCACAAATCCTCCCCATAAACCCTTTGTCACCTTGGGAAAGGCCTCAGGGACTTTTCTTATACTCAGCTGCTGTGGCCAGGCTTCCAGAGCCCAACAACCTGACCTAAGCAGACGCTTGTGTTTCACCCTGAAATCTCCCTTCTCTGACTTAAGGACCCAGAAATTCCCAGCCTGTGGAGAAGTACAAACAGCTGCGGGTGGGTTTCTGTGCCTGCTTCCAATCCCTCCCCCTGTTCTCCCCCGCAGAAAAGGCAGATTGACACCTCCACCAGTCATCTCTCCTGCTGCAGGGGCATCATTGCAGGATGCAACAACAGGGTTCGGTGCAGAGACCTGGGGCTGAAGCTGTCCACGTGCTGCTGGGTTTGCCTGTATTAAGTAACCCTGGTTGATCCCAGCAGCCCTCTTGCTGTGCAGAGGGTGCAGAAACGCCGTTTGCTTTTGCAGAAGTCAGACATGATGGCAGGATCGGTTGCTACACTCATGGGCCACGACTCCCTTCAACCTGACAGGCGCTGAAAGCCAGCCAGCTTTGCTCAGCACGACTGTGCCTGCTGTTACTCCACCGGCCCCCTCGGCGT
>JANHGB010047227.1:15053-26683 GCA_026283785.1 Coracopsis vasa
CGGCGGCGGCGCGGTCCTGCCTGGTCTGCCTGGCCTCCTTCTGCGAGGCCCACCTCGAGCCCCACCGCCGCGCCGCCGCCTTCCGCGCACATCGCCTGGTGGCCCCGCTGCGGCGGCTGGAGGAAGGGCTCTGCCCCCGCCACCTCCAGCCTCTCGACGGCTTCTGCCGCGCCGAGCAGGCCTGCGTGTGCGCTCGCTGCCGCGCCCACGATCACCGCGGCCACGAAGTGGTGCCCCTCGAGCGGGAGCGCGAGCACAAGGAGGTGCGTGCGGGGCGGGTGCGGGACGTCCCCCTGCTGGTGGGACCCTGCTGTGAGGTGTGCGTGCGGGGCAGCTCTGGGACGGGCTCATGCAGCACCCACGGGAAAGCTGATCCCCGCGTGTGGAGTGTGCAGGAGCAGCGCTAGAGGATGCCGTATAAGCGGTGGCTGCTGTCGCCCTCTCCCTCCCCGCCTCCAGGGGACCTCTCCTCAGCACAGGGTACAGGGTGCTGTGGGGTGCGGACAGGGTGGAAGATGGGGACAAGCATTGGGGCAGAGCAGCCGCCAGCCAGCCCAGGGAGGTTTGTCCCACTGCGGGGCTAAGTTTGCAATCGTGGGTGTGGGGCTGGAGGTGAGGGTGCCTGGGACACCCCACTGCAGCCATCCCCATAGTCACAGGGAACTTGCCTTCTCTGTCTTGTTCCCACAGCCCTGTCAAGGCAGTTTTTGTTGGCGTGCTGGCCGCCTGCCCGACTACCGCTCCCCCAGCCCTTTGTGTCCTGGTGTTTTGACAGCAGGGTTTTTCCATCACTCCCATTCCCAGATGTGGCTGAGTCACCTCGAAAATTAGCACCCACGAGCTGGGGCTCCAAATCCAACCCAGCATTGCCTTCCTGGGCAGTGCTGCCTCGAGCACGCAGGGCCTTTGCAGGTCACAGCCTGTGAGGCTCGCAGCATGGTGGCACCTCTGCCTTGGTGTGGGGCATTTGGAGAGGGTTTGCTTTTTCCAGGGGGCTGTGGACATGCTGGCGGGCAGCACAGTGGCAGCCCTGAGCCACCTCCTGCTCCCTTATGAGCTCATGGGACTGCAGGAAAACCCTTTTACTGACATTATTAGTCATCAGGTGCCTTAAAATAGAAAGCCCATGTGATCCCAGACCTGAGGAGCTGTCGGGCCTCGGCAAGCGCTGCTTAACATCGCCTGCACGGGATGGGAAGGATGGACAGCGGAAGCACCTATCTGGCCTCGCCGGGCACAAGCGCTGCAGGGAGCTGGAGTGGGGGGCTGAGCATGGTGGCGAGCTGCTTGTTGCCCTGCAGGGTCTTGAGGGACCTGTCCTCATGCTGGCGCTAACAATAGCATGTCAGGATGCACTGCATTTGGACAGTGCTTCCTTTGTGGCCGCACAGCGCCCCATGCTCCCGAGCTGGTTTGCTTTGCTCCCAATGAAAAACCTCCAAGGGAGGTTGGAGAAATGTTGAAGAAAACTCCAGCGCTGCATTTCTGAGTGCTCTGGGTCTGCCTTTCAGCTTCCATGCCAGTCCCTGGCAGATTTTTCCCAGCCTTGGAATACACACTAGGAACATGTTGCTTCAATTGCTGCCTGATGGTTTTGCTTTCATATTCCCATTTTCTTTGGTTTCAGCTGGGACTATGGTGAGGAGCATGGAGCTGGGTATCACCCTTTGCAGCCTAGCTGAGAAGGAATATTTGCAGGTTGGATGTTACAGGGGAGGAAACCAGGAAAACAGCTTGCACTCTTCATCTGGAGCCTAGTAGCAATGTCAGTCAGAGAGGGAGCTGAGGGTTGAGTCTAGGGACAGCTTGGGTCCCCTGCACCTCCCTGCCACCGGGTTGGGGGACAGAGCTCAGTGTTTGTCCTTTGTGCCTGCAGGCCCAACAAGCCAAATTCCTCAGCGATGCTGAGAACGAGCTGGAGGAGCTGGCAGTCACCATTGCACAGGCCAAGAAGATGGTGGAGCTCATTAAGGTGACTCTGCAATGGCTTTGCTCTGTTAGCACAGCTCTGCTGGGCTGGAGAGCAGCCATGAGCTTTTGGTGCACATGGCGTTTAAAGGTGGTGTTCACAAGGGAGCAGATGGATGATGACCCTGGCAAGGATCCCCGAGGATTCTTGCTCCTCATCTCTGCTAACCCTCACGACATCTCTGGTTGCTTTCATTTGCAAGCTGGTGCAAGGACTGTGCCAGGGCATCCACTGGCTCTTGCAGCTTCTTTCCCCAGACCCGTGGGGGTTTTGGTCCCCTTTACCCCTTGTGCAAACACATCACGGCCTGGGGACACGAGACATGGTGGAGCAGTCTGTGCCTAGCCAGGTCCCTTAACACCTGCATTGTAAAGTGCTCTGAGCTCTTGGGTGAAGGGTGTTACAGGGTGTCAGAAGGACCCCACAGAGCTGAGAATTGGGTGCTGGGCAGGGAACAAGGGGACTCTGCACCCTTGCCTGTGGGAGGTGACTCCGAACCATCTCTCCCTGTACACAGGGTGCCGCCATGAAGGAGAGGGAAAAAGTTGAGAAGCTCTTTGCAGAAGCCTCTGAGGTCCTGGCAACCTTCCAAAAGGAGGTGGCCAGTTTCATCGAGGAAGGGGAGCGCTCCATGCTGGGGGAGACTGAAGCTGATCTCCGCTGGAAGGAGGAGAGACGAGCCAAGCTGGTCCAGTGCAAGCAAAACCTGGAGAATGTCCCAAGCACTGACACCATCTACTTCCTCCAGGTGCCTGGGTAGATGTAGTGGAGAGGAGCTGACAACCTGGTCATTTGGGACTTTGTCCCATTTCATGTGGAGCCAGATGCCGGGAGCCCTGGGATGTGAGAGCTACAGAGCCTCACTCCTGTTGGCACAGTCCTATCCTCACCCTGCTCGTGGGGGGACTGAGCAGCCAAGACCCTCTTGCATCGCCCCCATCTCCATCCTGGCTGTGACTCAGGAGCAGCTGATGTGCTGCCCAGGCTGGGGCACAAGGTGGGGAAGAGAGCAAGAGGTTGGGGTGTCCCACTGCTCCCATCCAGCATCCTCCCCTCCCTGGCAGCCCAGCAAGAGGAGACTGGTTTGCGGGGGGGATGCTGCTCTATGCGAGCTGGGCATGGGTCCAGGTTTGAGAGGGAGCGAAGAGACGGTGCCAGGAATGTGTGGCCGGGAAAGCACTCTCCTCCCTTTCATAAGTCTGTCCTTGTGCCAAGTCCGGGGAGCTGCCAGTTCCCAAATCCTCTGGGGCAGGGTGGGGTTGTGGAACAAGAGACAGCTTCGGTATGTTTGAAACCTCCTGAAACTCTGTCTTTTTTGCTCAGGAATTTCAGGCCTTAAAAGTTGCCATGGAAGAAAACCTCTCGCCAGCTCTGAGCTTCCCAAATGAGCTGAACTTCACCAAATGCACCCAAGCTGTGAGTGCTGTGAAGGATGTGCTGTCCGCTACCTGCAAAAACCAGTGGGACCACTTGCAGGGGAAAGGGATTGATGATCAGAGTTATCAGGAGATAGAGGAAGGTTTGTGTTCATCCAGCCCTCTGCCCAGAGGTCACCCCAGCACGTTCTGTGCTCCCCGCATAGGTGGGAGGTGTCTGCAGGCACCATGGCCCCCGTGAGCACTGGCCCCTCTCCCTCCAGCCCTGGAAGCTGCAGGGCACAGTTGCGCTGTGTTGCACAATTCCTGTCTGGGCCTATTCCTTGTCTTTGAGGTTTTATGATTTTTTCCACAGAGACTGGAGAGGCAACAAACAGCCTGGGAGTTAGGGAGGGCCCTGCGGGAGGGGGCAAGTGGCCAAAGAGGCTTCCCATGAAAGGGGACTCTCTTCCCAGGACAGACGATCCTCTTCATGGGGGAGGCTGTGGTCTCCCAAACCTACCAGGCTTAAAAAGACCATATGGTAGCTTTCTCCCGCACTCTCTCATTTAGCCTGAGCTCTCTCCTCTCTCTCGTTTCTCAGATGGCCATAGGAATCGTAGCAAATTTGTTGCTTCCCCTGCTCATCTCCCTGAGGTGGCAAAGATGGCATCTGTCCTTCCCTGTACCCGAGCTGGCAGAGATGTGCGGGGGGAGCTGTGGATGCTGGCCTGGGCTCGGATCCCGCAGCAGCTGGGTACCATCAGGGTGTCAGGCAGGGGGTGATGCTCCAGTGACACCCTTGCTTGTGGCATTGGTTTCTTTGCTAATGACAAACCCTTCTGTCCCTGTCTCTGCAGCGTTGGCTGTGTCCAGATTACCAGAGAAGTTAAACAGTCCCGCCTGCCAGGAGAGCCGTGATTACTTCCTGAAATGTAAGCAAGGGGCTTCTGCTTTGACAGTTGTTACTAAGGTCCATCTTCCCTTTCCTTTCTCCCAGCCAGCCAGCAACTTCCCACATGCCCGGCTGCGCTGGTCCCAAGTCAACAGCTGGCAGGAGCGCTGCTGCCACTGGGGGAAATACTGCTCAGCTAACAAGGAAGCTTCCTTTCTTTCCTGCCAACAGTCATAATCTGTTTAGGTGATTTTTTTTTCCCCTTGTCTGTAGTTCTGATGGACCAGCTGACAAGGGGCTATAGGTGAACTGCATAATTTCTGCTGCCTTCCAATCCTTGACAAATTGGATCCTCCATTAAATTAAATCAGAGTTTGTGCATCTGCCTTGTGCACTCTGATGAGGGTCAGCTTCAGCGGTAGCAAACAGAGGGATAATTCTGTGGCCTCACAGGGACAGTGGAGCACAAGGGGCTGAGGGTGGAGAGCGCAGGGCTGGGCTTGGGCTTCAACACCCTGTGCATCCCCCCACAGCCTCTACAGGGAAAATGGGGTCATCTACTTGAGACAGGGAGCTGGGCAGCAAAGCCTGGGCTCAAGCAGTGTCTGCTTTGCCACTTCTATAGGCTTTGGACGTGCCATGGTTCAGGCCTGCAAGACAGTTGGCAGCAATACATGTCCAGGGCTGTTACTGCTGGTTATCCCCTCTGTCTGGGATCCAGTGGCAGTTCTCATATGGCTCTGCATGTTGGAGGCTGTCTGTGCTCCAACAGGAGCCATAGGGCAGCAAGAGCCACCTGCAAGGAGCAGCTGTTTTGTGGCTGTTATGTGGTTGGCTTTCCCCTGTCTTCTTGGGGTCCCTCCTTGTTGTGTTTGTCTCTGGTTGCCAGAAACCTGCTTCTATATGAGATGTTACTGCTACCACTCTGTCAGGTAGATTCTTCAGTGTCTGGTATCATGGTTGAACTCATATGAGTAGCTTCTCTGCTCTCTCCTCTGCCTGGTTGCCTGTATTCATCCTCCTTATAGGGGTATCAACTGTTCCAGAGCCTCATCCTCAAAGGCTGAAATTGGCCATGGTATTCAAAAACAAGGGGGCAGAGTGATGGTAGAAGTCAGAAAGGATCGTGCTAATCGCCGAAGGCTGAAGCAGGGGATCAGAGTGGGATGGGAGGGGGGGATTTCCTCCTGTTTCCCTCCTCATCCTCATGTCTTTTTTTTTTGCCCCACGCAGTTGCCTTCATCGTTGACCTGGACAGTGACACAGCTGACAAGTTTATCCATCTGTTTGGCACCAAAGGGGCCAAGCGGGTGCTGTGCCCCATACCTTACCCAGAAAGCCCGACCCGGTTCATCAACTGTGAGCAGGTGCTGGGTTTGAATCTTATGAATCGGGGCAACTACTACTGGGAGGTGGAGCTCATCGACGGCTGGGTCAGCATTGGTGTCATTGCTGAGGACTTTGACCCCCGCGAGTCCTACACCCGTGGCCGCCTGGGGCGAAATGAGAAGTCCTGCTGCCTACAGTGGAACGGACAGAACTATGTGGTCTGGTTTGGGGGCTTTGAGTCTGTCATTCAGCAGCCGTTTTTCCAGACAATTGGGGTCTTCCTGGAGTATTCAGAGAAGGCCCTGACCTTCTATGGGGTCAAGGACTCCAAGATGACCTGCCTGCAGCAGCTCAAGGTCTCCCCTTTTGCCAAGGGTATATTTGACCCATTCCAGAACAAGATCAATCACCAATTTGCCTCTCTTTTCTTGTGCAAGCTGAAGCCAGCCTTCTTCCTGGAGAGCGTCGATGCCCACCTGCAGATCGGGCCATTGAAGAAAGACTGCGTTTCAGTGCTAAAGCGTAGGTAACTGCTCAGAGAGTGGGAGCATGGGAGGACTCAGAAAAGTCTCTCTTGTGTTGTATTGCCACCATCACGGCTTCTTTTTGGTAGTGTTGTATATCTCTGTCGCAGCCATCCTTGTTCTGGGCTGCCTGTGTCCCAGGGTGCATGAAGCTGCCTGGTGGGCAGACAGCTGGGCTGGGAGCCAGGAGGGAGCTGGATCCAAGTGCCAGCTCTGCCCCTGGGCTGCTGAGCAAACTTGGGCGAGTCTCTGCTACTCCCTGCCCCTCAGTTTCCCTTTCAGGGACTGCAATACAGCCTTCCTTGGTAAAGTGCATTGCTTAGGGGAAGTGCCACATCGACTTGAAGCTGCGTGTTGTCCAGCTGCCAGTCTGTCCAGCCCCTCAATATCTGATAGCACTGCTCTGGTGACTTGTATAGATGCTCCATACTGTGCCTTACTTTGGTCACTATGTTGCTGCTGGTTTCTTGAAGGAGTGGCTCATCAACACCTTCCACATGCTCCTTATAAAGTGCCTTTGAAGTAGCAAGCCCTGCATGGACAGGGCGAGCCCCCAAAGCAGATGCAGTCACTCCGCTGGTACCTGCGTCACTGTTGTGCCTTGGTGTGGGTGAGCAGGGTGCTCCAGGGCGGGTGGGATGCAGAGGAAGTTGGCTGGGGCTGTGCTGCAGTGATGCAGTACCTCTCCTTGCAGGGCTGGCCACCCATTAGTGCTGCAGACTTGAAACGAGGATCTTTGCCTTTCCTCACACCACAGCCAGGGGGTACTTTGGTCTGTGGCCAGGCTTATTTGGGAAAAGCTGTGGGCCTGCGTGTATTGGAGCCCTATGGCTGTGGGACTGTTCCTCACAGCAGCCAAAAATCCCAGCTGGGAATTGGGAGAAACATTCTGCCAAGAAGCAGCAGCACTGTTCCTTGCCTTGAGATGGTGAAGTGAGCAGCATGGAACACTTTTGAGGATGTGCTCAAAGTAAACATGTTCCTCGGAAACTGCTTACCAAAGCTTTACAGCCTAATTTTCCCCCAACATTTTTGATGACACTACTATTTTAAGGGATTTTAATACTGTTTAACCCCCAACTCTTAAAGTACCCTGGGCATTTTTTTTACAGCTGCATTTACTTGAGCTGTAAATGCACCCCTTAGCTTAGGGAATTTTTTAAGTGGCAAAGAGGTGCTGTATGGCCTGTTCTAGGGACAGCTGTGAGCACACGGGTTAAAGGTACAGCATCAGTCAGTTATTAAACGATATTTTAGACTTTGGTAATAAGTAACAATTAACAAAAACTACTCTCAAGGACGTTTCCTCTCTGGGAAGGGTGGAAACTCGAGGCTGAGAGCCAAAAATGCCAGTTCACATGTTCTGAGGTAGCTTTTCCAAAAGGAAAATACAGAAATACTGCCTGTGAGGGCGGCACACTGCAGCCCCTGTCTCAGCGTAGTGCACCCTTCCACAGGTTTATCTTTTCTAGGATTAGTTTGCTACCTACCTCCTTGCTTTACAGAATCATACTGCTGTTTCATAGGCACCTAGACAGAAAATATATTGGGTCAGGTTCTTTGCTGGTGTGAGTGGGTCAGTGATGACACATCAACTGTCAAAAAGGACAAAAAATGGCCCATTTAGCTAAATATATGAAATATATATATTCTGTAAAGGATAAGCTGGAAATCATAGTAGTGTATTCAAGGAGAGCCAAGGGAAAAAAGTGAACATGAATAAAAAGGCAACCACAAAGCTGAGAGGTTTAAAATTAAAGCCATGTTTAGATAAACACTAAGGCTTAAAGAGCTGCTTAATTGTAACTTGTTTGCCAGTGCTGCCAGTTCCTGTTGGGACAGGAAGAGGTGCTGATTCCCCCCATATGGCCGTGGCTGTGGGCTCTTATTCTGAGGGCTGAAGGGTCTAAATGCAGCTGCCCCCTCCTTGGGGCAGGCAGGTGAGTTGATCTGGGAGGGGGACCGCTGGGGTATGTCTGCAAAACCCTTCTCTTTGTCCTCCGCATGCGGCGCCTCCTAAAATGCTGCAGATGGTGGGAAAAGGAGAGGAAGGGCTTCCAGAGTGTAATCTTGGCCTTTCTCGGTCAGTGGGAATGCTGCCAGGCTTCTGTCCCAATGGGAATTCACTCTGTGTGTCCTGAGCTCCTACCTCAAAACTGCTTTGTTTGGCTCATGCCAGGTGCTCTCCTGCAAATCTCAGCCTTTGCATGAGATGTCAGCAGTGACACTGTGCAGGTGGCACTGCTGTTATTGGCAATACTGGAGAGGACTTGGTATCAGAAATGCCTTACCAGATAAGAAGGCTGGAGACATGCAACATCCCAAGAGGAAGAGGAAGGTAATCTTGATCTCTGCTGCATGCCTGCAGGAAGAGAGTTCACATGGAGGCTCACATCTAGGCCCTAAATCTCCTTTATTCAGGCAAAACTCCCACTGTTTGCAGCGAGGAGTTTTGCCAGAATAAATACAGCAGGTTTGGGCCTTTGCCTTGTTTCATTTTGCTGTAGGCAGATTAATAGCTCTGTGGGGAAATCCATGCTTAAGTCACGCATCCCTCCCTTCTCTGCGTTGCCCAATGCACAGACACAAGTCTCTGAACTCCAGGGTTTGGGATGGTTTGAAGGAATCCTATGTCTTTCCCTTTCCATCCTGTAACCACATGGCAGCAGATCAGGAGGACACGTCTGATGTTCGGGCCTTGCTTCTGATTGTGCTGCTGCTTTTACTTAATTCACCTCTGCCCCAAGAGCTGGGATGCTGATATGCAGCTTTTGGGGAGGTTCTGAGTGCTCCTGTAGATAGAGTGCAGTTGGGAAGTGCTACCCAACCGTCTCCTTCCTGCTGCTTGCTTTTATCCTGGCTGGAAGCACTGTAAATCCTCGTGGTTTAACACATAAAGCAAATCCTGACTGATGTAAGACGGGAGCAAACCCCCAAGGTGTTGGACCAGAGTTTGCTGTGTTGCCTATTATATGGGGTGTAAACTGGAATGACTAGGAAATGTACGCTACTCCAGCTCTGGGTCCATGATTTTGCTACAAACAAAGGGCTAAATGTGGTGTATGATGAGTTTAGATGATTAGATAACACTTGGCAATTGAAACAGTCTTCCGTGTTCCCGTGAGTTATTTCTGCTGTCACAGAGTGTTCCTCTTTTAATTAGGATTTTTCAAATACTGTATTTTACAGTGTGTGAAAGAACTGTAACAGAATAATGTAATGATGTTAGAGACTATGATTTGCCATTAAATATTATACAGACATCACTCTGGGTTGTCTTTCCTGTAAATACCAAACCATTAGAGTTGTCCCATTATCTTGTGTTTATTTTTCCGTGTCCTGTACATCTGGCATAAAATAATACAGATTTTATTTTCCAAGTGTGTCTAAGGGAATTGTGCCAAATACATATTTTTATTGCTTGACTGTAAAAGGAGCAGAATAATCCTGAAATCCAATAACAATATTGTCAGTCCTGGGCAATTCAAAACAATGGATTTTCTCAGTTCTCTCTTCTATCTTGGTCCTCAGCTGAAATAATAAAGATGAATAGATTAGGCACTTTTCTCTCAGTGTCTTCAGTTTTTAGAGTATACATTTCCAAGGTTTTCTATGTGATGAGGAGGTCTGTATCTTCCCATGTATACTGGCATTTATACCAGTACGTTTTCTAAATGAAGGCTGTGTTTCCTAATACCAATGTTGGCTGGAGTGAGGAGAGGAACATTATTCAGGGAGTCTTGGCTCCTACGAGGTGGCTTCACAGCTGGGCGCTTCAGTGGAAGCTGAGCGGATGTCTGTTACTGACTTTAATAGGAGAGGAATCAGAACGTTTGTTATAACCATTTCTTAAAAGGGAAACTTACAGCTTACTGAAAAAGTGGATATGAAAAGCAGAAATGTGCTCTTTTCTGCCAAGAACCATACAGATTATGTCACTGCATTTATTTAAACCTGGTTTCCATTATGTAGTTTTTCTGCTTTTGCTCCCACACCCCATCTGGTTCTCAGGCACTCAAACAGGGCTGAGCTGCAAACCCTGCAGGGAAAAGCTCAAAGCTATATAAGAAGGTAAAATTTAAGGTAATATATGCTCTTAATAAATATTTGTGTATTATTGATATACAGTTGACAGTTATTGCTATGAGAAGCCCTTCAAAACTGTTGTTTGGTTTTGTAGGGCTCCTATTTTCAATGAAATCATGCAAACAATTTTTTAAGAGCTCCTCCTGCTTGGGCACCTGGAGGCAGGAGATTAGACCCTCACTGTAACTCTGCAAAGAAATGTTCACAGAGATTTTCCTGCTCCCAGATTCCCTCCAGACAGACAGACACAGTCCTGACTTGTTCACAGGGCAACTGGTTAGCCCTTCCAGTTTAACAGTTTCCAATATAAAGGGGTAATTTTAGGATGTGATTGATTCCATCATGGAAAGCAGCCAACATTGGGCTCAAAAATATGTTTGCAAGTGTGTGAAACATGAATTGTGGGTCAAAAGTGAATTAAAAAATGGTTGGAAATGGAGCAAACATCTTTGCTGTTTAAGGGGCTAAGCTTCATTTTATGTGCAGTACCACCAGGTATGTGGGATGATTTTTATTCTACTCTACCAAATGTCTGGATTCTGCCCAGCCAAGTTCTAGAAGTCCATTTTTGTCTCTATTTCACTTAATTTTGGGCTTTTCCCTGGGAGATCCTGCCAAACAGCGTTAAAGTCACTTGTGGTTGCATGGGGTGTGTGATCAGCCGCCTCCTACACACAAAACTGGACAGCCTCCTAGGGAAAAGGTTTTGTTCTCTGGTGAGCTGGCCAGAAAATATATTCAAGATAAAAAATGAGGTGCAAACAGCAGCAAAAGACAGCGTTTTAAAACAAAATGTCAGTGTGATCATTGTCGGAATGCTCTGCGAGCTCCCACTGGCAAAGCGCTGCTGTGCCAGAGCCCCTGGAGGGCAGAAATCCTGGGAAAGCTGCGAGCCCCCAAGTTTAGGCGAGTTCCAAGTAACTGAAATCACTCTGTTATATATGGTCAGCAGGACACGTACTCATATGATTAATGGGGTTTATAAATATGTTAGAGAGCCCATCCAAAATGGAGACTGGCTCTTTGGATCACCCTTCCTCTTCTGTATTGATTCGGAGAAAACTCCAGGAACAAACTCGCCAACAAAGTTTTCAAGTTGACAAGCAGGAATTCTTTATTGCGGCTCCGGGAGACACGGGGGATAGCTCCTCCTAACGCGTGTTCCCGTATCGCTACACAAGCCGTCCTCATATAGCCACTGGGCATATATACATATTCATGGAGCTACCCATGAATTACATCATTTTCCAGAAAGTTTCCTGTATGCGTACAAAAATGTGGTGGTGGTCTCTGAGGGTCGTTTACTTCTTCCAACAATCTTCATCACTTCTGGCAGCCTTTGAAGCACCAGCTTAAATTAACATTACAGACATAGCAATCATCCTGTCCTTCTACTTATCAGTTAGTTTAACTGTGCCCATCCTGGACATCTGCTAGTCCCAGATACTCCCCATCCCCAGGTCCTGTTTTCT
>JANHGB010047229.1:0-16314 GCA_026283785.1 Coracopsis vasa
CAAGCCCCTGTGTCCAACCTGGCCTTGAACACTGCCAGGGATGGGGCAGCCACAGCTTCTCTGGGCACCCCGTGCCATCACATCCAAATCTAAACCCCTGCCTTAAATCCAGCCTTATTTCTCTTCTCCAGAGGAGGCAGGGTGTGGGCAGGAGCAGGAGCAGGACAGGCAGCATCAGTGGAAAAAGGAGACAAAGCTTGCAACCACACAGACCCTTCTGGAGGCCTGACACAGGGGAAGGTGCCTTCAAAGCTGCACTCGGCTCATGGAAATGGCTCCGAGGTGGAATTGGGCATGTATCAGACCATCTACAGAAGCAGATGGGTGGCTCTGCTTGAGCTGTGGGTATGTTAGTAAGGAGGAGAGGAAAACAATATCTATTTCATCAAGCTGGGGGAGAGACAAGTGAATTACTCCCTTGGCAATCGGCTTAATGGGACCTGGTTGTTTTCTCAACTATTCACATATATATATTCACTTTCTCAGTTACTTTCTGTTGGAACTGGATGAGCTTTAAGGTCCCTTCCAGTCTAAACCACTCTGGGATTCTGTGCTCTCCTGCTCCATCCTACCAACCATGTTTGATGTCATGTACAGCTTTTAGCTTTGCTCTAGAGGAGGGGTGGCCCAGCATGGCCTGACTCACAGAGCAGAGGTTATGCTCTTCTCTACTCTTCTGAAGTCATAGAACTCTCCTTTACCATCCCAGGTCCAAATTGGTCCTAATTATTCCATGCAAAATGAAGGTGCTTCAACAGGAAGGAATTAGGACAACAAATTATTCTTGAATAAAGAGGACTCACTGCTGCCTGCTCTAGTGGAAGGTGGCCCTGCCCATGGCAATGGGTTGGAGCTGGATGAACTTTAAGGTCCCTTCCAACCCAAACCATTCCATGATTCTATGAGTATTCCTCTATGACTACGACCTTGCCTGACTCCTCCTCAGCTGTGACTCCAAACCAGCCC
Organism: Coracopsis vasa; assembly: GCA_026283785.1. NCBI lineage: Eukaryota > Metazoa > Chordata > Aves > Psittaciformes > Psittacidae > Coracopsis > Coracopsis vasa. Next base: position 967 of record JANHGB010047229.1, read on the forward strand.
ATGCTGGAACCTTGACAAATCACACTCTGCTTTCTATTAGCATGTCATAACCGAGGCCTATTCCCTTCTAAGAAAACAAGCACTCAGCCTAAGAGCCAACATAGTTCTGTAATCTCAGTCCCTGGAAGAAAAGGTGGCAGAGATTGCTTGGAATCTCCCTCAGCAAACAGGCCTCAATAAAACCAAAGGAAATTGCACACATTGGCTTTCTTGCACAAAAAATGGCACCTCAAGTGTAACAAAGCTGTGCTGATAAGCACCATATCAGAATGCATATAAACCGATATAAACTGTGGGAAGCCCTGTAGACTGATTAGATTAGACTGACGTGACTCCTGAAAGCTGGCTCTGCCCCTCCTGCTCAACAGATTCTTTGTTCCTGACATTACAGATATGTCAGAAACGCTCAGATTCCAGCAGCCATAGAAGCCTTTCAGAGCAGGGATCTAAGGGGGTTCAGGTACCAGAAGCGAAACCAAAAAGCTTTAGTAAGTTTTAATGCTTTTAAAGTCAAGCTTAAATAGCTTCATATACACCTTCCTTCTGGAAAACACCCAAGAATAATGAGCTTCTGCGTTTTAGGCACAAGTAAGAGCAAGGCAACTTATGGAACCCTCAGCTATTTCATGAAGGAGAATTACACCAGCCACCATCTCATGATTTCCACCTCCCTCTGGACTGACTGGATTGGGCTGATCTGATCAGACAAGGCCAAAAAGAGAAAGACTAATTTAAGATTAATTAAGAATTAGTTTAAGAAAGATTAATTAATTAACACTATTGCAAGAGAGAACCATTGCTAGATGCCACAGGCAAAGCCTGTGTACACTGCCAATAGGAAAGCCTTGCTTTTTGAAGGCTTCCCTCCTCCGTCCCCTATCTCCCAGTAATGCCCCTGAAATCAGTGCGCAGGCACTCAGGGGTAACGTTATCCATGACAATGCCAGAGTCATGGAATCATGGAGTCAATCAGGTTGGAAAAGACCTTTAAGCTCATCCAGTCCAACCATTGCCAGCACTGCCAAGGCCACCACTAACCCATGGCACTGAGGGGGGGTGAACACTTGCAGGGACGGTGACTGCAGCCCTGCCCTGGGCAGCCTGTTCCAATGCCTGAGCATCCTTTGTGGAAGGAATTGTTCCTCAGCTCCATCTAAACCTGCCCTGGTGCAGCTTGAGGCCGTTTCCTCTTGTCCTATGGCTTGTTATGTGTGAGAAGAGCCTGATCCCACATCACTACAACCTCCTGTCAGGTAGCAGGGTAGAGTGATAGGGTCCCCCCTAAGCCTTCTCTTCTCCCTCAGCTGATCCTCATAAGATTTATTCTCCAGACCCTTCACCAGCTCCATTTCTCTTCTCTGGAGTGATAGGACAAGGGGTGATGGGTGCAGACTGAAACAGGGGAAGTTCAGGTAAGAGATAAGGCAGAAGCTCTTCCTGTGAGGGTGCTGAGGCGCTGGCACAGGGTGCCCAGAGAAGCTGTGGCTGCCCCATCCCCGTCAGTGTTCAAGGCCAGGTTGGACACAGGGGCTTGGAGCAACCTGCTCCAGTGGAAGGTGTCCCTGTGCATGGCAGGGATTGGAGCTGGATGAGCTTTAAGGTCCCTTCCAACCCAAACCATTCCATGATTCCATGAAATGAAAAGGATAATTGTCCAACCGCTGTTCCAGCCTGATTAGCAAACAGGAATTCCAAGGTAGATGGATTCAGTCATCATCAACAATCCTGGTGCCCTTTCTTTCCAGCTCCTTTTGGTAAATATGTACTTTATCAGGGAGTGAGCAGGTAGTGGGAGGAAGGGGAAGAACGAAGCAACACCTCAAAAAATCAACACCATTCCCTCTGCTTCCATTAGCAGAGCACCACGCACGAGATAAAGATGGGGTGACACAGCCTAGAGGAAAACTGGGTGGCACAAGGACAGGTCAAGCAGAATGAAGTTAGTTAGAAACTAAGTCAAGCTTCAAGGCTGAAGGCAGAAATGACTTCAGCAGCTTGGCCCTTGTTAGTAACATGTAGAAAACCAGGTGAAAACGTGCGTGCAAGGAAGGAAACAGGAGCTGGAGGGAAGGTTTGAAGCTGGAGCAGCTCTTCACCTTAAGAGTTTGCTGCACAGTGGTCCAAGAGGTTGGTATAGAAACAGAATGTCTTGAGCAGAGCTTTGAAAATGGGAGAGACAAACTTGTACTGGAGCAAGAACAGGGTCTTACGCAGTAAAAGCAGCCCTCCCTGCCCTGTTTCCTGGCTTCTACTGCTGCCATTAGTTTCATAAGCTATTCCTAACATCAAATGTGTGTGTTTGCCATACAAAGCACTCAGAAGTTGATGGAAGGATTGGAGGTTTAGGCTTCCAAGTATGACACATCACTGTAATGGCCAAATTGGCTACGGCTATTGGAAGAAATGGGCAAAACTGCTTTCCAACTGATTGCTAACGACACCACAGGGATTAACATTCCACAGTTTGGTCTCAAAATGCCTTTCTGGAGAATTAGTCCATTAATCAAACATCCAGAGCCTACGAGAGGGTTTCGGGACATACAAAATAAGGCGTCTCTGTGTATTTCGGGCCTTGGAAGCTAAGGATGGACCTGTCTCCATTCGGCATCCTCCTATCAGTCCAATTCAAAGACCCATAAATCTTTTCCCTTAGGAATTTATTACTTTCATTCACTACATTATAGTTGCAAGGTGGGTGCAAACTAGATGGAAAGCAGAGCTCTCTGCTCACAGTGCTGGCAGAGCACAACACCTCCACTGCACTCATGTAGCCTGAGCAAGGCATCAAGCAGTAGCAGAATGACAGAGCATGGTCCTTACTGGTGTAAATGAGAATTGGGCTTCACCTTCTCAAGCACAATAAGATTCTGGTAGCTTTTCCAGTAACAGCTTCAATAAAGATCCTCAGCTTAGTTCAGAGACTTCAGTTTATAATGACACTGAGTCCCCATTGTGCCATTCTGGTGATGAAAGGGGCAGCTGAAGTGTTCATACCCACACTGCCCCACAGCACAGTGCATGATCAGTGTACAGAGGTACTGAGAGCTGCTATTCAATGAGAAGCACTTCTGGAACAGGTAAATGAGCATCTCTGAAAGTGCTTCTTCTGTAACAGGCACAAGGAAACAAATCCATGTTATCTGAGGAGATACACGTATATATAATATTAGTTTATTATTTCCTTTGAAATAATAGTGACATAAAATGCTCATTGTTACTGCTCCTTCCTTTGTCATCTTTTGTTGTCCCTTGGTTAGGGTCCCTTTCTGGCATTAACCCTTAGTCTGTAATCAGGTCCTATTCCTATGAAGAGGCTCTGTGAAGACACAGAGGCTGCACCTAAACACTGACAAGCAGATCCAAACAGAGCTCAGAAAGGTAACGAAAGAACTTGGTGATTCCTAGGATTTAGAGCAACCTCATGATTTCTAAGGACTGACTTAACATTTGACACAGCAAGATTACCACCTCTGTTGATATAAAAGCTGGTATCAGCTATAGATACAATATCAGGCTGAGTCCTTCACCTGATGTTTTGCCTCCTGTCCTTCGGAGGCACAAAGCGTCACTGCAAATATCATTAGGCATCCATTCTCCAGTTCCTATGTTTTTTTCCCCATTTAAAAGTTGCTATAAACCACACTGAGCTGACCATGACAAGGCTCCTTTCACCTTCCTGCACGTAATGAACTCCCTGAGGTTGGTATCAAACCTCCTCTTATCAGAGCACTTCCCCAGGAAGCCCGGCGCGACTCTGTGAACACAGGGCACGCGCCAATAGGGTAAAGCCCATGGAAGGTTTAACTTTGGGCTATTACTGTATAAAAAGAGTACACATCCATTGCCAGCAGATCTCACCTCGCCTGCCACCAAAATGAAGGTCACTGTAAGTATCTGCATCACTTTCTCATAAAAGGGGTAAGGACGAACAGCTTTATTCTGAGTCTTTCTTGGTGCCGCACTGACTCGCACTGATTTGTGCAGGGGCTGCAGAGGGATAATGCCAAACGGGTCGGGACTGCAGGGGTGGGATGTCACTTTTGGCAGGGATTTCGCTCCATGTGCCCACTGGAATGTGAAGGAGAGAAGTGCTCTGTTACAAGGGCAATATTCTCTCATTCACAACTCAGGTGCAAGTCAGTCTCAGCAAGCTTGATGAAGTTAGGGCATAGCTACAGTGTAGGGGAAGCACCACGGGACACGAAAGACTCCAAGTGCTTGACTCTGAAGCCAGGATATTTACAGCAGGATAAATCCCAGACTGTAAGTGAGGAATACTCTGAGTCACACTTGGATTCTTCTCATTAAAATCCTCCTTTGAAGTAGATGGAGTTTGTGACTAACTCAATATTGGAGGGATTGTCTCCAAGAGAATCGTTCACAATAATTATCACCAAAGAATTTATCATCATAAGGATATTATATCTCTCAAAAAGGTATCAGCAGCAGGTTTGACAAATCTGAGCAACAAGCATGTGAGTCCTTGAAACTATAGTATTTTATAAGTGGGTAAGAAAGGGCTTAACACTTCATTTACTCTAACAGGTTGTTCTACCCTTACACGATTAGTCCTGTATTCAGAGGCATGAGATCTACTATACTCAAGCCCCATTTCTGCTGTGTTCTGAGTACAGAGCTGTGCTGTGCACCCACATTCCAACTCTTACAATAGGTGCACATGGATCTGCTCTAGGTCTGAAAGCTAAAGCTCAAGGTGAATGGTTCACTCCTAAAATAAAGCATTTCAGCCCTCTTTGTGCAAGGAGTTCATTGAACTGGGGCTGGATGTGTTTTACAACCCTCTATTGAAACGATGTCCTTACCTGTGCAAAGTATGCTACTGAGGTTAAGAGAATTTATCATTAGCAAAAGAAGTCTTCTGTATATTCAAATGCCCTTCAGCCAGACCCCACTTCAGGCACATTGTAAGCAGGTACACAAAGGTAAACTGGAAGTCAAAATGCTTTTAAGACAGCAAATAACCTGAGGCCCGATGACCATTCCCAATGTCAAAGTGCTGTGGCTTTTGAATGTTCATTTCAGATCGTGATTGCTTCTCTCCTTGGAGTTTTCCTGGCTCCAGCTCTTGCTCACAGGGTAAGTACGGAGCTAGCTGTGATCAGACACTGCTGCCATAAGAACTAATGGCTTTTAGCTGTAGCCTCTGAGAAACACACTTCTGAAAGAGAGGGTGTATTTTAAAGTCTGATACTTAGCAGGAAACTGCATTGTTTTGATATCAAATGAGATATTTGCTATAAAAATATATGATATGGAAGTACTTGATATATTGAGGGGAAGCAAGACAGTTGCTAGGCATGAACTCCAAGTCTGTCTTGAGATAAGCGTAAGTATAGAACCCCAAATATTAGCATGTGACCACAAAATACAGTGAAATGCTGTAAAGAACCCACTGCCTGCACGTTCCTGCTGGAGAAAGGACAACAGGGAATTGTTTTGCTTTCCTTGGAATTTTTTCCTGCAAGCTTGACTCTGAGCATCCAGCTTCAAGAACATTCCCCAGTGGGACAGTGAAACGAGCATTTTACACATCCCTATGGGGGGAATAGAGCAGTAGTGTTAAAGCTTGGCTGCCTTTGTAAGGTGGCTGCAGATATGTGAAAACCAAGGCTAAATAAAGCCTGAATGTCAGGTATGACACAACAGTTCTCAAGCCAGAAAATACCTCCCCTTTAATGGGATCTCTAAGAGCAACCGCTTCCCAAAACGTGGCTACTGGAGCTATGGCTTTGAGTGAGCAGCTCCTGGGATCCCACCATCCTCAATCCTCACCCCCTTTCATCTGTTCCCAAACCCAGAAAAGCGAGAGGAACCTCAAGGGGCACCGTGGTGTGAGCTTGTTCTATGACACAGGGGACAACGGCTACCCAGAGGAGGGCTCCGACCCGTGGAAATCAGTGTGGGATGTGAAGACGGTAAGTGAGTGCTCCCATGGTGCAAATCCCATGGGAAACAGCAAAAAGGTGCATCCGAAACCCCTGAGCTTCAATAAAACTTGATGAGATTCTATAGGGGAGGCTTCAAAATGGTCTCATTGAACCATCTGAGTGCTTCTGCTGCACTGATGTTTGTAGCAGTGAATCCCTACACCCGACTCCAGCAGTGTAAAACCTCATGCACACGGTGGTATGGAGAACGCAATTCACCCGTTACCAGTCCTTTGTCAGCTTCAATGGCACATTTACCTAGGCAATATCATTGAAAAAGCACTGTTTTCCTTCACTATGATTACTTTTACCTTATAAAGCTTTATTTCCTCTTCAAATCAGTGCTTCTCTCTGGCAATCCTCTTTCACTGTATATTGCTCGCAACAAAAAGCTCTTTCTTCTCTTTCAACAGGGCTATGTTGCCACCAAGGTATTGTCAAAACACACCTGCATCATCTCTAAGATGGACGAGAGTTTCCTGTTTGATAACAGGTTTCCTGAGCCACCTCTAGGCAACCAGGTAGGACGGTGAACGAAAGCAGTGAGAAAGCTGCTCAATGACCTATCAAAGGTCCTTGTTCCCTACCCACAGAGCAGGAAAGGCTCCAAGAACCAAAGACAAGCTCCTCAGCAAAGCTGAATCACTCTGAAGGCTCTGCCATTTCAAAAGCTGCACTTCAAGAACCCCTCATCCATGTTCAAAGCTGTGCAGAGAGACCCAGCTCCATCCTTGCAGTCTCTAAATGCTGTTGTCTGGGTTTGTCTCTTTGCTGCTCAGGGATCTGACCCTCCCCAGCTTCCACCCAGAGAGAATCGCCTCCTCATCTCAAGAGACAGGCTCCAAAGCTTGCGCCCATATGGAAAACGCATCCAAGCTCTGTGCAGAGGGATTCCCTCTTACCTGGCTTACCCAGCTGCTGGTCAGTATCCATTAATAGTGTTTGCACACCAAAACAATGAGCAGCAAGGTTACAAATAGGGAATAACGTGAAGATGTCTCCTTATTGAAATCCTGTGGTTTTCTATGGCTTCTTATACATTGGGGAATGAATACCTAAGGAAGAGCAATAGATTTGTCATCCTTGTGCATGTAACCTGGAGACCAAGCTTTGGGCTCTGGCTGCTAACACAAGCCTCAATTGTTTCGGCAGCTTCATGCACATACAATACCTTGCTACCATGGGTCCTGCCACAGCACAACTTTGAGGTTCAAACCCCAATATACAGCTTAGATTTGTCTCAAAAGATGGCACTAACCATTGCTTGTGATGTAAGTTGAGAGAGATGCAGCTCACTTATTCCCTCAGTGTGAACCTAATCAGTTCCTCCTTTTCTTTCAGGCTCAAACTTCGTTAGTGAAGAGACTTCATGCTTCAAAGTTCAGGTCAATGAGCGGCCTTTCCATTACTGTCATTAAATCCTGAAGAATTAGACCAGCATCCCCATGAACAGGATTTTCCTCCTCGATAACCCGCTCTTGATCACATTTTCAATCATTCCTCTGTCTCTTCTGCTCGGTGTGGAGGCTCTTGTATCTCAGTAAAATTCATCATCACCCTACACTGGTCTGTGCTGTGTTTTTACAAACCCTTTCAAAAGTGGAAGCAATTCCCAAGACAAAGTAGTGTTCCGACAGCATCCCAATGTGGGCATTAAAGCCTCATCCCGTATCATTCCCAGTGAGATTTCACATGCTGCCTTAAGCAATTATTAATCATAGTAAAAGCAAATGGTGCTATGCAGTTACAAAGAGACAGATGCACTATTGCTCTGATCAACCCAGGATAAGAGAATGAGCGTATGAAATGCAACTTGGAGCTGCATTTGGAGCTGAATGCAGATGGTACTCAATGTTTTATAGATATTTCACACAGGAAGCACGAAAGCATCCCTTCACCAAGGAGAAGTTGGACATTTGAAAGACTCAGATTACAGTTAGGCCCAAACTAAGGACTGCTTTCTTCATCTAAAGCAATCACTGCAGTAACTCTGTCTATAAAATACCAGCTTTTCACCTCTTCCCTCCTTGCTCAGAAGCCCTTTTATTGGAGATTGAAAGCAATTCCTTTAAGAGACCCTTTACCCATAAAGGAACAGTCAAGAGTTGCTCTATATAAAAGATGTAGCAGCCTGTTCTGTTCAGGAAATGTTTTGGGGGGTCTTTAAGAGTTAACTGACATTTACACCAAAGCAAAACTCCAAAGAAAAGCAAGCCTCTTGCTGCAGCATTCAACTAAAGCTCCCATCCAATGTGCCTGAGGTTTCTGGAGAGAATCTCCTCTTCTTTTCCAACCTTAGACAGCCTTTTCCCAAGATAACCCAGGCACCCTCTTCACTCATCCCATCACATGGCACTGGGAAATGTCTTTCTGGAGCCCTTGAAGACTATGGGCCAGGCTCATGTAACAGATGATGATTTAAAGGAGCCCAAGGCCAAAGGCCAAAGGCCAAAATTGCCTTAAACATTAAACATAATTGCCTTAAACATTAAACATAATTGCCTTAAAGTTGCCTTACACATTAAACATAATACATCTGCAGCAAGGTCCAGCTTCTCACAAAACTACTTGATGCACAGAGCCCTATCCTTTCTATAACACTACACATTGTGATGCTTAATACTACTCCAAGCTTTTTTTCATTCCATGAAAAGCTTAACTTAACCATATGTCTTACAGTAACATTTCACACCTTGCAGAAAACACCCAATTACTACTGCCCCAATGGAGGAAAGGAGTTGCTTTTTCCAGATCCAAGGAATTTTTATTGTTTTATACATTAACACCCCCCCTTTTTCTTATTTTTTTTAATAACATGCTGAATTCCAGGTAAAAAAAGCAAGTTTTCAATCTTTACAGGCTTTTTCCCTGCCATGGGCTGCACACAAAATGAAACTGAGCAACTTGACTTAGACCCTGACTATTCCACAACCTCCCTGAGTGATCACCTCCTTCAGTATTTGTATCCCCAAGGAAAATAGTGGGAGACAAGGTGAATAAAATGATGGTTGCCTAACAAAGAGACACCCAAAGGCTTGTACATCCATGGAATATTCCAGCTTGAACTGCCTATGGGTTGTAAAACGTTGTTGAATGTTGTATTCAGGCCATGGATCTTGTTGGGCGCTGTGCTTACATGGGTAGCACACAGTACGTTTTGGAAGGTATAAAGGCTCATTTATTTGCCTAGTTCAAGGCTTTTGGGTTTTTACCCCTCAGGTTATCTCTGGTCTTAAGTTTGATGTTAATTTTCAAAGGCAATTAACTAGAAGGTTACTAGAAGACATGTTTGATTTTCCACTGCAAATGGTTTCTTACCTGATAATGATCACACTCCGGCAGGCCCCAGTTTGCAGAAGCACAATCCCCATATTCATGAGGGAGTTTGAGCAGGAAACCATGTTCAGGAACATGCAAACAGGGATACAAATGGCAAAATCATTGTATTTCAACATTTAAGCCTTCCACACCTGATTCTGGAAACATATATAAGTTCACATCACTCGTTCTGCCTGCACTAGCATCAGCTCTGCGGTCAAGATGAAACTCACTGTGAGTATGCATGCTTCTTTTCCTCCTTATACACTCAAATTGATTCAAAGCCATTGCCTTTATCTTTCAGAAGTGCATGTGCTTATCTAGAGCAAAAAGGTATTCTCTGGAGAGCTTTTTCTCTTCCAGAGTGAGCAACTCAGGCCCCATCAATCCACTCAGGTGAAGGGGAAAGGATCTGCAGGAAGCCTAAAATCCATGTCCATTTTTATCAGTGCTTTTGCACAACTGGAGCAATGCCCTAATGGATCAAGCCCTTTCTTGTGATGCTCCAGAAGGAGGAATTTAAATCCCTTCTCTTCATTCTAGTGAAATATGTGGATATTATTGTACAATCTCAGAAGCAACTGCAGATTCACCTCTTAAAGAAGCAGCTTTATCCATGTCTAGTTTGCATTACTCTAGGGGAAAGCAAGGGCTATTGTAATTCCAGTATGCCAACCCCAAAAGATCCAGATTACTCTTAAACAGCACATTAGGAATTAGGATTCTCAGGACCAGATTTATCAGCCAGACCTGCAGTAACTCTTTGGTTTCCCATTTTCATTTCAGATTGTGACTGCCTTCCTTCTCGGAGTCTTGCTGACTCCAAGCCTTGCTGGAGAAGTGAGTATAAGGACCAAGTGCCACATCCATTGCTGCTGTTTCTATGTTCCCTTGAGTGTTCTTTGCTTCTTTCCCCATCCTTTGGGAGGAAAGGAATCTAAAGCATCTCTGTGCATAAAACTTTCAAACCCAGCTGATGACGGTTGTAAGATATAGGAATTACTCATGGAACTATTAATCCTTACAGCTGCTCCAGAATGCCACAGCCTTAATTCTTTGTCATGTCAAAACCACTGTGGTCATTCCAGGTTCTCCCTGTGGGCAGCATTGCTTCTATTGTAGCAGTGATTTGGGGCCATAACTGATTGCTTTGGAAGTCTTACAGTGTTGTTTAATTCTCTTTGGTAGTTCCCTAATCCAGAAGGAGAAAACCGAATTGCTGTTGAAGGAGGCTACCAAGCGCTGAACCTCAACAACGAACGGCACTTGGCAGCTATTGAGCAGAAGAGCACCCGTGGCTCATGGAAAACCCTTTGGAACTACAATAATGTGAGTGGCAATTGCTTTATCAGAAGATGTCCTATAGAGCTGACCAGAATATAGGACTTCTTTCTTTGTTCTTCACATTCTGAGTTTTGGAGTAAAAATTACTGGTATTTATTACTTTAATACAGACTTTATTCCAATCCTAATTACTGGAAAACTGAGCTCTAGTTGTCAATACCTTTCTTTTCCAGGGCTTTATTGCAACCGAAATGCTGCCTGACAGATCTTGCTTCATCTCCACCATGAACAGAGAATTGTTCCCTGGGTTTGACACGCTTCAGAGGCTGACTGAAGAGAACAGGGTAAGAGTAACTACATGTGGGGTTGTATAACAATGCAAAGCAAACTGATGACAGAGATCACCACTTGCAAAAAGCTTTTTAACCAACAGTTACTTAAAACCCATTTAGATCACACCATTGATTATGAAGCTGTATCCATTTCAGTGGCATTTTACATTAACCTTTGACAGGTTAGAATGGCCGGGTTCGGATGCTCGCAGTGGAGGGCTTGCATGTTTTAATGATGGTTTAAAAAGCAGTCAATCTTTTGATATTGTTTTAGGTTTGGAGGCTTTCGGCATGGTGCTCATTATAACCCCACATTCTTTGCAGGCTAAAAAGGGTTTTAAGCAACTTGAGTTGAGAAAGAACAAATAACCCAGTAATGAGGAAAAAAGGTTAAGATTCAAGCTTTCAGAACCTTTTCAAAGCATCACATTAGCATGAGTTCCGCCATCAGAATTAGCACAGGCATTTAAAAACCCACCTCAGCACTCAGCACAGCAGCCTTTTGCAGTCACTGCTTCCCTGGAAGTCTGAGAACTGAGTCCTTAGGGAAATCTTGGCTTTTAAAGGCAAGAAGGCAGGATGGGGAAGAAAAAGGGGAGATTTACCCAAGTACAGGCTTGAGCAAATCCATCCACCTCTAGCTGTAGCTTCAGGCTTCCTCGTACTAAAGTGCATCTCTGTGCCCCTGAAGCTTATCTCAGCACCTTGCTTACCAGCAAAAGGAAGCACATTGGAGTGGGCTTTCAAATCCCACCATCACTTTGAAAGCCTACATCCATCCCAGTCATCCCTTACGCTACCTGTGTCTCTACCCTGGAATTCATCAAGCTGTTTCTTAACTGTGCTTTTTCTTTCTTGAGAGGCTGAGGTTTTCACAGGTAGAAGGATTTTATTCTTCTGAACAGGAATGTGGCTTGGGAATTTGCCATGGCAGTGGTTTTCCCAAAGAAAAAGAATAGGTGCATCATTCCCCCCATCCTCAGCTCTGTTATCTCTGAGGAACATTAGGTCTGCAGGTTGCTAAGAAACAGCTTAGATTAGGAAACCTTCAATGGCACTAATTATTTTGGGATAGCAATACCTAAAAATAGCTCTGAGTCATTGCAATAGGAAATGGCATTTTCATTCCAGAACGTTGCTTTGCAGATGCTATTGTTCAGACCTCTATGTTCCTATAGGGCACAAGAGAGCATCTCTGGGTTCAGCAGCCATTCCTCCATGTTAATGGCATGAGCCAGAGCAGGAGTCCTCAGCACTAAGTCATCATTCCAGAAATAGGAATATACATAGCATTAGATGCACTGACCTTGCTGAATGATGTTATTTGATGTGTAGATCCTGGAAGGTGAAGAACAACCCAGAAGGCGGATCATATTCATCATCAGGGAACCCATCCGTGACCTCAACCCCTACGGCCCAGACATCTCCGATATGTGCAGAGGACTCACAAGCTACATGGCTTATGAAGTTCAGGGTGAGTGCAGGCAAATGAATGATGTCTGTATCCAGGCTTTGGTTTGGTTTTCCTTAGGGAATAACACAAATGCTGCTGTTCCAGCTGGAGATGGACACAAATCCGTATCTCCGCAGATTAGCGTTGCAAGAGTGTTGAGCCACAACCTCCATAATGATCTGATCCAAGCCCTTGCTACCCCCTTAGTAAAGCTTAATGTGCCTTAAGTTTTGGCTCAGAATTTTGCAGCTTTAATGCCAATGCAGAGAAAGGGGTAGTCCTAAGAACTGCTCTCCTTCAGGCTCCTGCTAAGTTTTCCAAGGAATCCCACCAAATCCTTGTGTTTCACAATACTAAGCCAAGTTGCTCCATTCCCTGTAGGTTTTTAAGGCATGGAATGATCCCATTACCTGTGAGTTAACAACTTATACTTAGTAGGATCCTCTGGTAACATCAAAGCCTGACAGGGTCTCATAACCAGCACGGCCATGTAATGCACTGATAGTATAGGGTGCTATAGTGTCCCCCTGTACTGCAAATCCCAAAGAGTAATAAACAGCATATCTTTGATCATTCATTTCTTTGGTAAAGATCCAATTTGGTGACTACCAAAGGATCTTTTGGTGATACATGGAAGGTATTTCTAGCGCAGGAATGAGTAAAAGCATTGCTCAGAGCAATAAAGATACACCATTGTAGGACTCCAGCTATTGCTATGGAGACTCATCCACATCAGCTCTTGCTGTGAGGCCATAACTGTATTTTGATCACTTGCAACAGGATTTCTTGTACTGTGGGGAAACAAGAAGTTCTTTCCAATTACATAGGAAGGAACTGAGTTTTCCTCCTAGGAGTTAATCCTGGAGCACCAGCAGATTACTCAGAGCCTTATTGCAAGCAGATTGCAGACCCTATCATAAGAAAGATGCTCTGCAGATCAGGCCTAGGATGGTGCATTCTGGCACAGCAGCATTTCCAGCTGCTCACTGCTTGTTTTGCTACTTGAGATGGACCAAGTCAATTAACAATGAGTGCAGTGTGCCAGGTATCAGGGGCTGGCAGTGAACACCCATCTTCAGTATTAGCACGTGATATTGTGTTTTCTCCTTCTTATAGGACCCCAAGACACATACAATGAAGGATCTTGCACTGGACTTGATGTCATGCGTGCTGTGGACCTTAAATACTGCCGTGGCTATGACAATGTGTGAAAATCTTGCCTTTCTGGAACCAAGACGCTCAAGAGCGGCTACACAAAACTGACCCTGAAACTGTTCTTCCCTGGCATCTCTTCCGAGAGTGTTGTTCTTGATGATTCAGATGCTGAAACAGATCAACTGGTGACCATATCTTCCAATTAAAGATCTTTAGCATGGATTAACTCTGTCTACTTCTTCATTATTATGCCCTTTATCAGCTGTGAGCCCATCCAGAAAGCAATACTTTGACTGCATCTCTCCTACCCCTGCCGAGCCCTTAGAGGTGGGCAAGTATCAGCCTATGTACATTACAAATAAGGCTTGCAGACTTAAGACCTTCCTTTCCCTTTCCAGAATCTTCATTCACGTGGCATGAAAGGTAGAAAGAAAGAGGAATACAAGGAATCTGCCTTTTATAATGGAAGGGGAGTCTATTTGTAGGATTTAGAGCTGTCTTGTTCCTAGATTCTCAGTTCTTTCCTATGGAAAGACTATGGCTAGTGGCACTCAAGTACAAGGGTTTTTAGCAATGCAAGGTCCCTGTTGCTCAAAGCTTCAAAGATGATTTCCTTCGTTCCATCAAAATGCCTTGGGTTTTCCAGGTGACTGCAAATCCATCTTAAAGAAGAATACCAGCCATGCAACGTCCCTCAGCTGCCATTACACTGGTCCCTAGAGGATTTGTTCTGCAGGACACAGAGTCTGCTTAGGCACATCTCAGGCAGAAGCATCTGAATTATGGGTTAGCATCTGAATGTGTGGGTTAGCACACATCAGGCCCAGCAGAGGAGAGCGACAGACAGCAGTTTGTTATGGCTGATCGCTTTCCTTTCTGGAATCACCCAAGTTCCTTTAGCTCCTTCCCACACCATCCGCTCTCAGCAGATGGACACATTGGCTTCACTCTGCTGGGCTGAGAGTTCTGCAGAGCAGATACAGCAAGAAGAGTCTTGCTATAGCTCTTCCAGCCTGTTCCATCCTCCAGCACTGCAGAAGATGACTGTAGCCCAGCAGGTGACATTCAATGGCAGAAGCAGTGCACAGCACACGGCCACAAAGTCAGCTCTGATACGCACTGATTTGGGGTTTTCAAAAGCCACAGCTGCACCTGCATATACCCCTATGCATTTTGCCCTATAAAAGAAGTGCAGTATTAAAGACAATAGACAATACTCAGTCAAAGGAGGCTTTTAAGCATGATTAGGAGAAGATGATTAGGCTGAAGAGGGAAAAGTGTTCCATTTAGCACTGCAGTCCAGACTCCAGTTTGGAGCATGTCAGTACAATTAACCTCTTCCAATGAAAGTCTTCAAGGAGGAGCAGGATCAGTTAAGATACAGCCTCTTGCCTCGTAGATAAATGGTCATCATCTCCATGTTTACAACACTTTGAAAGTGGCAGGTCCAACAGTAACTGCAGTAACAGGAGAAATAAATCCTTCTTTTTAAATCCCATAGGATTGGGTGAATTGTAGTCAGTAAATCCAAATCCTTCATCCTGCACAGCTCTGCTCCCTCCTGCTGGCATCCGTGCTTATCCTTGGCCTGAAACCCAACTGCAGAAGATCCTGCTGTTCATTTAAACCAGCAGTGCTTCAGCAGTGCTGCTTGTGTGCTCGTTGCTCATAGATGCATGTTTCTACATTATGTATTGTTAACAATATATGACATTGTTATATTATTTTATATAACAATATATTATTTTATTATAACAATATATACGTGGATGAGCTTCCAGCAGCCCTGTGGTGTCTGCATGGGAATAATTTAAGCCTCAGGATTTTTTAATTCCTGGCTCAATTTGCCCACGGTGCA
>JANHGB010047230.1:0-62085 GCA_026283785.1 Coracopsis vasa
CTCAGCCTATCTTCATACGGGAGGTGCTCCAGTCCCCTGATCATCCTCATGGCCCTCCTCTGGACTTGTTCCAACAGCTCCATGTCCTTTTTATGTTGAGTATACCAGAACTGTACACAGTACTCCAAGTCATACAAATTACTCTTACCTTTCTCAGCCTTTGCAAATCTAATCACATGTACCTCTCCTTAAAAGAGTGTTCTTTTAGAATAAGAAATTACTATACACAGAGAACAAAAGGAATATTTTCACTAAGACTGAGAAGCTCCATATATGACTCAGTGTATGCCTCTGTATTCTGAGAACAAAATGGGTGTGTAAAATTTTGTTACTCGCTCTGAAAGACATCCAAGAATATTCTTTGATCTAGAGGCCAGAAGACTCATGTTCACAATTATTTCCTTCACTTAGATAGCTAACAAACACACCATCCTGCTTGCTGTATTGCCTGGATAAACTTTGAGTGCTTGTGAAGAAAGGGGAAGGCGCTGTGTCTCTTAAGAAATGCATTTGTCCAGAAAGGACAGGAGAACAAGGATGTATGTAGAGTTCAACAAACCCGTCTACTACATGATAAGAATTTCAGAGTCATTGCAGGTAAATTACTCATCTAAACAACTGTCTTCTCAGATAAATGAGAAGACAAAAGAAAGTGAAAATATCTAGAAATTACTTCCCCGATATGTGAACTTCCATTACACTGAGGGATCTCATTGATCTTTATTTTCAGTGCTTGTGGGGTTATATAATGCAAAACAAGGTATGTTCTACTCACAGCTCATCTGAATCTCAGCTAGTGTATACCTGGTCTGAGATCTGTTTTCAGAAAAAAGAGGTCCTTCCAAGATGCTTTCCTCTTTGGATGAATAAGAAGGAGGCAGAAGGGGATCTCTAGCTGCTCTCAGAAAGGCAGGGCTTTTCTATATTAATTCATCTAAAAGAGGAAGGACTTGAGAACATCACACAAATATAGGAAGATCCTATGTCTGAGCACAAATAAAGAGTACCTCTTACAGATTAGTACACATTATAACATCTGCCACAGTGGAATTGTACAAGACAGTGGAGTAGTCTTCACTGTGAACTCCTTTAACGCCAGATTCTCTGCACTTCTGCAACACTCCCCACCTTCTGCCTTTTCTACCTAAAAAGCCCGTATTCTCTCTTTAAGTAGCTACTGCAAAGGCAAGGTGTAAGTTGGTGTGTCTGGCCTCTGAAAATCAGCTGCTGCTGCTAATTAGCTCAGCAATATTTTAGCTTTCAGTGAGAAAACAAATATCTGTTTCTCACAAAACAAATTAGAAACTCACCATCAGGTCAAGAAATGACAAGAACTGCAGCCTTTTCTGGTGAGTAGAGAAATCCTTCCGTGCAATCAGAATGTCCGCATAAATCCTGCTTCCCCTAATTTCCTCTATTCAGTGTCCCAAGAAGAATCTCATTCTTTACTTTTTATGAAAGTATCCAAACTTTGAAACTACAACCAAAAAAGAACATCAGTCCTCCACCATAAGGCAAACATTTACAAAGCAGTCCCTACAAAACTAGGGTGGAGACTCATGCACTGTCATGTGCAACAGGTCTTTGAGACCTACCTGGGATAAGCCTCAAACTTATTTAAGGTTATGTTCACAGTTTGTGCCAAACTATTACTTTATCAAAAGTCTGAACGGTTGGAAACGCTCTGGCTGTTCATAGAGCCCTTTTACTACATATGGGCATTTCAGTCTACCCAGAGCACGAATTTCAAGCTTGTCACTGTGAAGTACAAAACTCTTAAGGTTAATAATTTCTTCAGTATTGTTCTCAAAACACATACTGTTACTATGGACTAGAAAATCCCTTGTGAATCAGAGCACTTTGGAGAGAATTAGAATTCAGGAATGTAGGAAAAACATTCAGAGAATTTCTTGATTTTATAAAATATTATTTCCAGGATGGCTGTTTCTTTAGAACAGTTAAAATAATCCAAAATTTGGTTAAGAAGCTTACTTTATATCCCCATGAATTACATGTGAAACAACAACAACATCCATGTCAGCCTGTGAATTTTAGGCTGCTCAAGCTTTAAGCAGAAATGGATGCTGTACTTCAACAGTAACACAGCTGTTAATCTGTTACTGCTTGCATTCAATGTGCCAGATAATTGAGTCTGATATACCATATTTATAATCCAAAATACTTGGGGTTAAAAATTCTGTCACAGATAATTTTCTTTTTCAGGAATTGATACCAACATAAAGGACAGTTTGGGTAGAACCGTATTAGATATTCTGAAAGAACATCCATCTCAGCAGTCACTCCAAATTGCGGCTCTACTTCAAGGTAAGTCATATTCAGTTATACATTTTTTAGAGACAAATCAGAATAGTGTGAATGAATATTAAGGTCTATGGTAATTTCTACTCTTTAAATATTTTGTTACACAAAAGAGTATAGTTTGAACTAAAAGGACAAAATTATTGTTTGCTAGATACACAACAATAAGTGGTGGAATATCTGAATTTCATAGTAAATGCTTTCTTTTTCTTGGACAATAGACACTAGCACTGTGTGTCACATAGCTATCCTTTGTACATTCTTCATTACAAAATAACATATTGTATTTCACTGCAGTTCCATTAAATTGTGATGGTAAACTGAAATTGAAATGCTTGATTTGTTCATAGATCACAACTATGACTGAAAGATGATGACAAAGTCTCAAAAAATTTCTTTTTTTTTGTGTTTATTTTTTCTTAAACAAAATAAATAAGCACACACACCCCCAAGACCAAACAGGCAGTAACTCATCATTATAGCAGAAATAATACAATTTTGTTGTACATACATTTGTTCTCATTCCTCATCTTACGTTCATGGTATCAAGACTGATTGAAGTCCATTGTTTACTTCAATTTTTTACTATAAAAGATGGCAGTAAAGTGATGAAACATGAGCTAATACATAACTCGGTGTTAAACATCATTCCTTCTCTTCTATGGAATTTGTTCCCTGCATTTTTGGATTAGTCTTTCATTAACTGTGTTTGACAGATGAGTTCCCTGCAGGTGTCATTGCTGAATCTCCACCTGTATTGATTATTCTCATCTTTAAATAAGCCATTTTAATCAGTTCAGCATTGGTTCTACATATGAACTAGCTTGTGCTTCAGTCTCCCACATAACTGTATTTCATAAGAATATTTCCTGGAGAAAATGAGGTCATGTGGCCCCAATGTGTCCTTCAGGTTTTCTTTTCTGAATAACTTCCTAACTTGTTAGCCAGCTTCTGTAAAGTTTTCCAGTGAGATGATGGGCTGAAGATATATAGCTCCTAAAAGTATAATGAAAATTTTGCAGGCTGGAGGAGAGGTATTCTCTTAAGGACCAGATTTATGTTATAGCTGAACTGAATTAACAGCTTGGCTTGTGGTCTCCCTCTCTCCCTCCTTTCTATTTTCTTTTTCTCTTTCCCCCATTTCCTGCCTTCCTCCTCCACTACTTGCAGCTACACAGTTCTCTTCCATATTCCCTGCTTCCAGGATATTTTAAAGTGATCTGATTCAGTTCATGTAGCAGTATTTAACTGTTCATGAAACTATTTAATAGTATGTAATGACAATTAAAAATATTATTATAATAATATAAATATACATTTGTTTTAATGAATTTGCCTCCTATGTGATTCAGGTCCCAGAATTAGCTCTGTCCCAGGTAACTGGCAGAAATGTGCATTAAAAAGTGGAGAGGAAGATGATGGATGAGGGAAGTAGGACTTCCGCTGTCAACAGAACATTTGTCTCAAGCTATATGGTGAAACTTCAGCCTTACTTAACACAGCCTCACTGTCCTCACTGAACATACCACTATGTAAAGGAAAAGAGGGTTAATATCATACTGAAACTTCTTCAGTGGCAGGAAAAGGGTCAGTCAGAGCTTCCACTTTCTTAGACATCCAAATCAATCATCCTTCAGATAATAATCTAAGATGCATTATAATGTCCCACCACCAAGTAAACTAACTTTCATTTTAGTAATTCTGTATTGTGCCATTTCCTCCTTAGTGTGATAATCTTGCAGTCTCAATCCCATTGATAAACAAAGTTGTTTCAAAGTACCCTTATCCTATGAAAAATATAGTGCCCAAACCCTCATAAGGGTTTGTCATGTTGATGGATCAGTACCTGCCCTTAATTTTTACCACAAAACAGAAATACATCAATTTCAAGGCTTTTTGGTGCTTTTAAATGCAATCTTTTTCACATGTATGCCTTGAAAATGTAAAGACTACTTAGTAGTTTTAGCTCATAGTAGTGTGACGAAACTGTGCTTGTAATGAGCAGCTGTCTTTTTTTGCTCTATCTGCCTTGGTCAGAACTGATGTGCAAGAATGAAAAATATTTACAAGGATGCCATTCTGAGTTTTAAAACAACCTGAGGAGCCCCTTAATAACTCCCTTGTGGAACCCACTGAGATTGTTTTTTATAAGGCAAAGGGTTTACTGAAGCTTTAACCATCAAAGATTGTTTGAACTTTTGCAGGATTTAGTACTAGCGCTAATGATGATACAGTAGACCTACCCTCCTCTAAAAAGCCAGTTGAATATACTTTTCACTGAAATGTGAGCATTTATCCTGTTGTAGCTGAAATATCAGTGAAGCACTGGGATTTTGGGTAACCTGAATATACTGTAATTGAATTCAACTTCAGTGTGTAATAAATTCCATGCAAAGAAAGGGCAATTGCTGAGAGAGTTAGTGGCTTCCAGAAACATTCCTGTTAAAGCTTCTATCTTCAGATGATTGTCTAGAGAAGCTTACATGTCTCTTCACATAGACTTATATGAAAAAGATATTAAATTATTGGTGTCAGACAACTACTGACTAGATTTTGTAAGTTTCTTTCTAATTTTTTTTCTTTATGCAGACACAATGGAATTGAACTGATTCTTTCACCTTGTTGCCAGGATAGAGTAAGATTTAATCACCTAGCATTCTCATTAATTTTTACCATTTCCCCCTTGCATTTTTATGATTGTTGCTGCACAGTTGATAGTATTAACACAGAATAATATCTGTCCACAAAACATTAGCTTTCAAACTATAAAACAAAGGCTGAAAGACGCATATAAGCAGACTGGCAGAAATGGACAAGGAAATAACATGACTGGTATTCCTGGTGGGCCTGATTGGTAGTGCACTGTCCTATATGCAGAGGGGTAACAGAGTTGTAAGAAAAGATTTGAAAGAAAATGAGATGGTTTTGAGGATATTTATGAGAAACTTCTCTGGAGAAGAAACTAATTTATGTCTCTAGAAGCAGTTCAGGGAGGCAGTAAATCCATTCAGCTGATACTGGAACCTACCGGACTGGTAGCTTCCTGTGAATGAGGCCTCCAGAACTGAAGAATTGTGGATAGCAGTTTCTATTGGTGTTCTCACTTTTTCAAAAAATATTTACAAAACTCCTTTTTAGAGACTATAGGTTAAAAGAAAACAAAACCTTTTGCAGTGAGGCTTTAGAAGTGATCCTAGTGTTTTTGTGATCTTTACATCTTTCCTCACTATCGTAAGAAAACAGTAATTGAAGTTTCCGCAGTTATTTTTTTGTGTGTGTATTTGCAAAGTCTGCTGGTTTTGGTTGGGTGTTTTGGTTTATTGTTGTTTGTTTTTTTTAATATTATGGTGCATTGTCTGATAGAAGGAAAGTAAATAACAA
Source organism: Coracopsis vasa (assembly GCA_026283785.1). Classification (NCBI taxonomy): domain Eukaryota; kingdom Metazoa; phylum Chordata; class Aves; order Psittaciformes; family Psittacidae; genus Coracopsis; species Coracopsis vasa. The sequence goes on from JANHGB010047230.1 coordinate 5,701, forward strand.
CGTCGCCTTAAAGATCAACATGAAAAAGGCTGAGTAAGTCATACACCACCTGAATGGTTTTTTACTGCCTGGTAATTATAGATGAAATTGTCTTTCATATATGCCTCATCACTTTCTGTGTCTTGCTCAGGTCTGAGTTGCATTGAACTCCATTAAAAATACTTACTACAGTTTAGATTCTTTATGTGGTAATGAAGAAATAGCTGTTCAAGCATTATGTCCTCAAATTGCAGAGAATGAGAATCCTGTGCCAACTAAGGCCAGTCTACTGGATGCATTTCATAGATGTAGTGAAACAACAGCATTCAGTGCTGAAGCAGTTAACAGTATTGGCACTTAGGGCTTTATAATTAGGCATTGAAGATAAAAGGGATGTTGCCAAGGCTAGTAGGCCTAAAATTAAATCGACCAGCTGTGTTTTAGTTTTAGCACATGTGAACGTGACGCAGGTGCATGCTATACCATCTTTCAACTCTTTCTCTACAGCCCACTATGCTCTGTGTTAGAATCTCGCTCTTTTACTATTTCTGGAAGCAGAATTCTTGTTATTATGAAAAAAAAAAAAAGGAGATAGTAGATAAACAGATGAAAAATAACATGAGCCCTGGGAAGGCACGGTAAGCTGTGCTGCATAGACGGTATGGAGGGAGTTGTAATGGAAAACTGTTTCCTCTGTCTTGTGTGGAAGCTGCTTAAGAACCTAGCATTGTTTGTACGTGTTACCAAAATATTAATAAATGGAAAATGCATAAGCAGCTGCAGAACCAGGACTCCTTTCTTCACCCCTCTGCTTAAATAGCTTTGGTAGGAGTAGCACTGGTTTTCTTTTGTGTATTCTCACTCTCTGTTTTTCTTCCTCTCTGTGGACAAATAGATCTTCCATTCCTTTGAGTGCAGGAGGCCAGCCTCACAGGAAAGATGGAATTGGTTTCCAGTGAAGGATTTAATTACACCTGTGTGGGGTGAAAGAATTGGGATCTCAATCCCTCTGTTATTTTTTTTTTCTGAGGACTTGTCAGCTCCTTTTATGGACTGTAAAGTATTGACTATATTTCTGAATTAATTTAACTGCTGTTGTTTTGAGGACTGAAAGTTTAGCTGCACCCTTACCTATTTCAGGATCATAGCAGTACTAAAGTGCTTGTTTCTATTTATCTTCCCTGAGCAAATGCACAAAAGTCTGCTTATGTGCCTTTAACTTAAACCTCTACTGATTCCTGGTTTCTTTGAAAGTAAGTTAAACTTGAGTCATTTAGAATCATCCTCTCACATGTAGGACATGAAGCTAGCCCAGCCTCCATCTAAGCTCAAGTCTGTCAGCTTAGCACACTTGAGGATAGCAGCTACCAGTTAGTTTTCTGTAACTGCTGCTGCTGTAAAGAGGAGAGAAATTAGGCCAATGAAGCCTCAGGTGGGCTCCTTCCCAGGATACCAAGTGAGCTGTTTTGGGAGGAGCTTTTAGAGAGCTCATGGGTTGGGGCAGGACTCAGTGGAGCTGCAGGATCCTCAAACACTTTCTGGGAGAGCCCTGGGGAGGGCAGAGGGTGCTCTGAAGACTGCTGCCCTTCAGGAAGACAGAGAGTGAAGGAGTTAAAGATCCCCCTGCAGGGACATTGGCTGTGGAGGGGAGTGGTTTCCAAACCAGTAGTATTCCTCTGATCTAGTTGCTTGGAGAATCTTCTGTCTGAAGAGGTGAGCATTCAGATTTTTAGTCTGATAACATTTGGCTTTTTTAGAGTTTGTAAATTCTCTTGATCCCTTTGTGGAAGCTCACTTCAGGAAGGAACTGTATGGAAATCCACCCCATAGCATAGCCAATGTAGGCTCTAAAAACTAAAAGGAAAGGAACTCATACTTCAGCTAAAAAAAAATAAAATAAACATATTTTTTTCCATTAAAAGGAAAAATGAAAAGTTCTCTGAACCTAATTTAGCCGTTACTTTAAAAGCCAAGGTTTATAAATAAAGCAAGAATCTTGACCCAGTCACCTCACTGAGGAATTAGGACCCAAAGGAGCTGAAGTTAAAGCCCTAGAGCCTGAGCTTTTGGTGCCCCTGGAACCTCAGCAGCAACCCCAGCCGAGCTGGGCCATGTTCTCTTCATGGCTGACCTTCCTGGCTCTGGCAGCTTTGTGGAGAGGCAGCTGTGTTTCCCTGCTTACATGTTAATGCTTTCCTTTCTGCTTAGCTTTGCCCTAACTGGTGTTACCGAAACTGAGAAAGCTGGAGCTCCAGCTCTTTGAACTTTTTAGTGCTTGTTATCGTTGTATCTTCTTGGGTTCATATTCCCCACTGATCATATTCCCACTGCTGTGTGGTAACTTTTTTGCTATTGCATTTTGTAATGCATGTCACTTTAGATTGAGGAGGGCTATATCAAAATCTGGTAACTGTAACGCTACGAAGCATGCAGTTATTGAGATTCTTAGTATTAATCCTCAGTGAACTGTAATCTGTGGTTTGAGTTAACAGAAGTAAAATACTCAATTTTTCCCAGAGCAGTATTGTGAGGAGACACCTCTGAAGTGTATATTAACATATGCTTCCTTCATCCCTTACATACTAGTCATGCTGGCTGTTTTTAAAACATGGAACAGGATGACAGTAAGCTAGAAAGTGTTAAGAATCTCTTGGGTCATGTCCCACTTGCCCTTTATTCTGCTCTATCATAGGATGACAGTCTTTTCTCTAAACTCAGTGAGACCAGAGCTGGAGAAACTGTTCTTGTCATTAAGTGGTATAATTGACTCAGCTTGGCTTTCTTGTGAATTATCTTTCTTTTCTTGAGGAAAAATGATAGAATCAAGAGCACCATGGTCAGAGCAGATGATGGTAGCAGTATCATCTTTATCAATAAGTTTGGGCAGGCTTTGAAGATGAATTTCTAGCCAGCTGCAGGTGAATATAATTTGGTTGCTGGTGGAAGCATCCGCTACTTGTGTGTACTTTGGCTTTTGAAATAAGTCACCTGTTTCCTGTCTGTTTCTTTGATAATATTATGGGTAAGTATACATTTACCTAGACTACAAGCCCGTCACAAGAGAGTCTGTGTCTTTTTTTCCTCTCATACGTATCTGGTAGAATTTTCAATAGCACAAAATCAAATTGGGAGTAGAGGTCCTATATTGTAAGTGTTGCACTCCTGCAAGGATGGCACACTGCTGGCCTGTTTTAAACTCCTACACCATACCTTGTGCTGAGCCTTTTGTAGAGGGTTTTCTGGAAGGGGCTTTGCAGTTTTTAACATAAGTATTTATGGAATTCAATTTGAGTTTGGGATTTCCTCCTCAGAACTAGCCTTTAGCAGGAAAGTACATTGGTCTGAAAGTGGAGCCTGTCAAAGAATAAAAAGAGTATTGTTTTAAAAGCTCAGTCTTATATGAATATTGGACAGCAAGGTTGAAGTCCTTCACAATTTCTCCTGCATTTTCCTTCCTGATAATATCTTATATGAATATTGGACAGCAAGGTTGAAGTCCTTCACAATTTCTCCTGCATTTTCCTTCCTGATAATATCTGCATTGATCCAATAATTTTAACACTCCCACCTGGTATAACTTCAGTTTAGGTTTGCTTCTTGACAGTTGCACAACTAGAAAGCAAATATTTCCAGACATTTTTCCTTTTTCTTTTTCTTTGTGTCTAGCTTCCGTTTTATTTCTCCTCCATCTTGCACATTAACTCAACAAATAATATAGCTGACAGGGCTGGAAAACATTCCAGAGCGTTTTGTCATGCTGCTGGTTTTCTCATGGTCTCTTAGAGCTAATCTTTGCTTCTTTGCTTCTTTGCTTTCAGCACTACACAAAAAAATTAAGTGCCTATTTTCATATGAAGGCATGTATGACCCATTATCCAGGGGACCATTGCAACCATCAAACTTAATAAATGACATTTTCAAATCATACATTCTTAAAACAAAGTACAAACAACAAAACAAACAACAACCTGCAAAGCATTCTGAAACTGCATGCTGTTTGCTGCCATTTCCAATTTCATTTTCTCACATGTCTATTTTATCACAGATTGTATTTGGGTTTGGGGAATTGTTATTTAATCAGGAATAACAGCAAGCTAAACGAGTGTGTCGTAGACTCTAGAAATTAAATGAGGGAGATTTTGCTTCCCAGAAACTGTTTAGCCCTTCAGTGTGATATTGATGAAAGCAGTTATTGTAGTTCGCTTTTGTATGTGTTGCAACGTGTACCATTGTGTTTACTATCTGGTATCAGAAAGAACTTGCTTAAGCAACTTCAGAAAATCAAGAAACTGCAGATGTAGTATAACTGCCTGAAGTGAGGAACGGTCACTCTGCTGGGAAAAAAGTGCCATTATTGCATAAATCAATTTATAATCTTATTTTTGTCCTATAATAACATTCATTAAGGTCTTGGTGTTCCATTGAGGTAGCCTGTGTACAAAGGCACATGAAAATAATGTATATATTCACACAAAAAATAAGAGTAATAAAGTGGAAGTTTAACATGTTCATCATTCCATGTTTTCCTGGTTTTATAGACATCATCATGAAGGTGGGACAAGGAAAGTCTCATGGAGGAAAAGCACAAAAATTTTAGAATACTGCTTTTTAGACTGCTAGTTTTAACTATATTTTTGAGACTGCATTCTTTTTTCTCATGTACTATGTGCTGCAAGTAGAATATTTGTTTTTCTTCGCAGTATAAATGTATCTACTTACTGTGAACCTGAATCCTGAATATTTTAGCTGAAAACTCTTCACAAATTTAGAACAAAGAAAACTCGACCATAATAATAAAATGGAACAGTTACATAGGTGTTTCAAGGAGACAGAAAAAACACAAGGATAATCGCAACACATTACTCCTATAATGAGGTTTTTGTAGCGGTTTCAGCATGTTAAAGATCTGGCCATTATAGTGTTCTGTAATGCTTTCAATAAATGATTGCCTTGCAGTAGTGTTTATGAATAATTACAAGGGTTTAATATGAAAAATTGGAAAGGTTTAATGAAAAATGAAGTAGCAAATATAATTTTAATTGGAATAAAGCCCCTTTATTCAGGAGTTTAAGTGTATGTATATCTTTAAATTGCAGAATATATGGAAACAGGAAATGCAAGTATTTCAGAGGAACGCCCACTGGAATGCGCAGAACATCAGTCTTGCATTTTGTCCCCAGAAGTTCCTCCGTCTCCAAAGGCTAAAAGTAAATACATATACTTTGTGAATCAGAAGCTGTACTGCACTTCTCTTTAATATTAAAACTATATTGCTAACACATTTATACAAACATACAAAATGAGAGATTAAGAAAGTTATTGATATTGAGAAGCTTTATTCCACCATGAATTACCTATCTTGACTACATACACTGTAATCCATGTCATACAGGGAAGTAAAGAACCGTACTCTCAGAAATGACAAATCATTGATGGATTACAATGTATTACATTATGTGATCTTAAATCTTTTTAATTTATCTGACCTTACACATTTCATGATCAAGTGAAACCAAAGGGTACTAGATTTGTTGAAACACTCTGCAGGCATCGTTCACATTCAGGTTAAAGAGTGAATCTTTCTTTATCTTTCCCAGTATCTCTTTCAGTTGTGTTACATTTGGATGCCTCTTTCAAAATTCATGTGTGTGCTGCTGTTTCCATTCTTCTTCTAATATATCTTGCATATACCATGACCATCACTGTTGTGTGCACATGCTTTCATCTTACATTTTGGTTCACCCTTTACACACCACAGCCACTTAAATAGGGCATTTCCTCTGTGGTGTCATCCTTCTCTTCCATGAAAATCATCTTCCTGTAAAGCCAAACCTGACTTCTGCCTTCTCTAATCATCCAAAGTAAATGTAATTGACTGCTGGCAAATAACTAATCTTTTTTTTTTTTTTTCTTTCTTTTTTTTTTTTTTTTCTTTTTTTCCCTCAAGTTGTGTGGGTTTTTGGTCATGGTTGGGGGGCGGGGGGTGTTTTTTAAAGTTTACAGGAAGGGTTTTCATTCATGAGAAAACTAAGCTTACTGCTGCACACCAGACTATGATCTTCATGGTGATGGTAAACAAATGCTCCAGTTTCAGTATGTTTCCCATTGGGGTCCTTAACTGACAGATGATGCATGAAGATAAATAGTTCCTTTGAGATTAGCAGAATCATGAAGTCAACTAGCCTGTGCAATAGAAATGCCTGTCCTGAAACTAAGTAGTAAATATTTTTAAAATGCATTTTTCTTCTTTACGGTAGGGTCATGATCTTACACTCCTTGTTTCCACTTTAAAGGGATCAATAGTGTAAAACATGCTATCTGGTTTTGTCTGTTGTGTAATCTGATTCTAAAGGAAAGAAATTGTAGTTGATTGTGCTGTCCATCCATCTGTTTGGCATTCTCTGACAATCTCATTTCAAATAATTTAAACTGAATTTGGAAGAGGGATAGCAGTATCAATTACCTTTCTGTGGCTTTTGTGAAAATAGGTAGCTAGATAGATGAGAGAGACCTCTAATTAGCACTTACACTGAAAGAAATAAGAAAAATTTGTCTTTTATGTATTTGTTCTGGTAGCAATGAGCCAGCCAGTTGGCATACACTTATAGGTCCGTCAGCACCCTTGCAGTTCCAGTTTTGTCACATAGAATTCATTCTTGCCCAGTAAGAAGTATTGCAGGCTATATGTGGGAGAACGAGGGATTGGGGGCACAAACATAATTCTGTAGGAAAAAGTAGTCCTGTTCCTTTTTAGGGCACTGTATCATGATTTTAAACTAGTTCTTGATATTTAGGTATTTTACTTACAATTTTTAAATTATTATATTAACCTGGAATAATTTTAATGTTCTAATTAAAAAAAACCCCAAACCTGATTATATCTCTATTTCATATAAAAGTTCTGTGCAGAGTTACTGTTGACAAAGAGTAACAAGTTTTGAATGCAAAATTTCTGTTACTTAGATATTAAAAGGCAATTAGATGTTTTGAATTATCAGCTTCTGGTTTTGGGTCTGAAAGTTTCAGTCATAAGTGGCTATAGTTGTAACCTTAAAAAATATTGTGGAATATTTAAGTTTACCTAGCATAAAACCATTGACTATGAAGAAAAATTAACACCAAGCCAGCTCTAGACCACACTGACAATCTTACCCGGGGCTTCTTTAGTTACATTAATGTACCTGTGTTTGTTGTATGTATGCTGAGCTTAATATGCTCACTCTGTTTTTTCCTTTTCAGCATTTTATTCCTGAAGATGGAGTAAAATGGAATTTTTTCTGTATTTTATCAAGTCTAAGGACTGTAGTTTCCAAGAATATGACTCTTGTAAATCTAGTGAAGAGAAGGGATTTCTTATTTGCCCCTGGAAAAACTTGGCTTTCACTCACGTTTTCATTGCTATTACTGAAGGTAGCTGTGTAATACATATGTAGTAGATTATCAGAACCTCATGCAGTTGTTCATAACAAGCAGCTTTTTACTTTGTGAGGGTCTTGCTGCTGCCAGTGGGCTATTTGCAGAAAAGTTAATACTCAATGTGATTCTAATACTTATTACTACCAGTATTTCTAATAGTGACCCTCAGTTAGTATAGACATATAAAGCCCGTTGTCTTACTATTCTGTTAGATTTCTGAACTAAAGATATCTGTTAAATTAAGGAGGAAACATGAAACACAATGCAGAATGCGCTAAACATGGTTTTCTGATAGACTGCTGTGGAGAGGCATGTGGGTTTTGCCCAGTATAAACTTCCACCATTCCACTTAATCCTGAGAAAGTGAACAAGAATTTCTTATAAAACATAGCTACCTTAATGGGAAAGATGTGCATTCTCAGAAACTCAGTTCCAAACTACTTACAGTTTATGGAATCTGTGTTGTAGTGTATTAACTGATCACAGTAGCCAGCGTGAACCTGATGCAGAGTACTGCAGAGTGGCACTGATTTTGTATGTTTGTAGAAACTTTCCTTTCCTGGATTAATTTTACATCCTTGGATAATTGCTATTTCTAGCCAATTATGAGGATTAGAAAACAGAGAAAGGGTAAGTATATACTGTAATTCATCCTAATTAAACGCAAGGTAAAGGGGAATGCAGAGGCCTGTAGATTACCTCCAGTGATTCCCATTCTCAAATAAGATGCTATTATTTTTGAGGCGAGAATTGTGCATGAAGATCACTGTTTAGATGCTAAGGCATGGAATATAACAAATACTTAATACAATTTAAAGAATGTGCATTTCCTTTTTAGGCATAAATTACCCCTGGTATTCTAAGTATTGACTAATGGTGTGTCTGTTTTTAAAGGTGAAGCTGTGACTGGAGAATTATCAAAGCTCTTAGATGAAATCAAATTGTGCCAAGAAAAGGAATACTCTTTTGAAGATCTGTCTCATACAATATCAGACCATTATCTGGACAATTTTAGTAAAGTATCAGAGGAAGAACTTATGACCAGTGGAAGCCAAACCAAGCTTAATGTAGTAAGTAAGATGGGATAAAAAGACTATATATTCAGTTATATCTGCTTTATTTATGGCACATTCAAGAAAGAAATAGTACAAGAGTGAGACTAGTACAAGTCTAACATTAAGTTAGGAAAAAGTAATTTAGCATATGCTCCTTGCAGATTTAGAATGTAATGTTTCCCTTACTTTACAAAGATATTGCTTACCACACCTCAAAATGGTTTTTCATGGCATCGCTGATATGACTGAAAGTTCAGGTTAGTTATTGAGTGTGGGCAGTGCGAGGAAGGGGTTTTTGAGAAATCAGTTGACATCGGTGTGCTCAGTACTATACTGAAGACTAAATACTTGCAGAATCTCATCAGAAGTGCCTCTCAAAAGCAGCAGCTAAGCATCTTCAGTTATGATCCTTACACATTTTATTGCTATATAGCTTTCCCAGTAGCCTAATGGTATTAAGTCTTTAATACTGAAAATTGTTGTAGTTGTGATAGTTCAGTGATTTCCAACTACAGTTGAAAATATTACTTCATTACCATTAATCCTGTGAATAAAGTGCTCTAGGATTCATTTTTTCTTTGCAATATAACAAGGCTTTTTTTCTTCTTTTTTTTAATAAAAAATAAATAAATAATAAAATTGAATTATCTTCTTCAATAAGTAAATTAAATGGGATTGCCCAGGGAATAAAGCACAGTACAGAGGAAAAATGCTAAGTGCTAAGTTTCAATTAATGTTCATAAGTTAAGAAAAATTATGCTTTAATATGTGATGAGAAAACATGGCAAGTTAAGGCTTTTTATGTTCTAGAGGATTTATTACAATAAATGTAGACAGAACAAGTTTTACAAAGATTGTTAGCTGCCCTGAAATGCAGTAGATACTTTTGTAAAGTCCTTCTAGCTGTTTGAACGATTAGATACATAACCCATATTGAAGTCAGCCTGAACAAGCTGGTGCTGATCCCATTTAAGCATTTTTGTGCATCTTTCTTGTGTCTCTCTGTATTTAGGTGCTAACTGCTATTTAAATCCGCTCAGCTGCTGTTCTGCAGAAAATGCAATCCGTATAATTCTGTCTACTCATACTGAATTTTTTATAGACTGAAACAAAATACAATGTGAATGGGAAATATTCAGACACTGTATCTGTAATTTATGTGCAGCAGGCAGTTACAAAGATAAATTAGGCAATAAACTATTTGAGATTTCACCTATTTGTATAATGAATGTGAAAATAGGTGTGAAAACAAATCTTCAAAAATGGGGACTATTTAAAGCATGTTGTTGCTATAGTAAACCCAACTATATAGGCCTATATGGAGAAAATTCTTTGCTGTGATGTAGGATTTTCCTGTTTGATCTAAAACATCCATATTATTTTTTAAAAGCATTTTGCGGTCACTCAGTCTGTTCAGTTGCTATCTGGCTGCCTTGCATCAAAAAGAGAAGTTGCTTTCAGTTTCAACATGCCTTCTTTTGGTTTTGGGGAAATGCTGCCTTCCCTTGGTGTATAGACTCCCTGTATAGTGATGTGTGATTTGAAAACCCACACGTGCTGTAAGGAGCTATCAAAGAGTAATTGGGTAGAAGCACTAAAATGAAGAGATATGTTTAGCTCTGAAAATGGTTACAAAGGTGAATGCTGCCAAACTACTCTGAGGGTAGGATCAGCAAGCGTGGTGGTGGAAGTGTGACAGTAGGGTGATAACTGAAGAAACTTAAATGAATATTTATGTATAAGAACATGAAGATACAGAGAGAAAGAGAAAAGTGGAGACATGTATAGGTATGGAAAGTCAGAAATAGATTCCTTGGATGTGTATTAAAGAAGAGAGAGATTCTTACAGCTTCTTTTGACTTTAGTTTTCTCCTTCCTGGGAAGCTTCCGTAAAAATCTCAGTAGGGTAAGTGGGGTCTTCTCTACTGACTGCATTCATTCAGTTCACATTCATTGCTGCTACACATGCCAAGACTCTATGGAGGCAGGGGCAGCTAGGAGTGTGATAGCACTGGAGCACTGACTTTTTCTGCGTGCAGAACCAAGTGAAGTATTTCCCTGTTACCAGCTCCAGCACAGGGCTGATAACTGCACCTGCAGTGGCTCTGCAGGCAAGAAGTTACTTCAAGTTCAAATCAGCAGTTTTCCCCTAACTTTCATGGCTGACTGTGCCAGCATCAGCTCTGAAAAGGTGTAGAAGTTGGGTCACTGGTGGAAAAGTGTCAGATGATGCCATTTCCTGGACAAATGTTGGTTCCAGAGAATGATGACTGGTACAGGATTTTCAACTTTGCCTGTGGTTGATCTGCACAGGTTCCAAAATCTAAGTCATGACACTTCATAACCCTTATGGAGATTCTGCAAAGGAACTGGCTGCTAGGAGACATTTTTTGCTGTTGTTCAGAGAAAAAGGAGGCCAAGTCTGGGGAACTTCCTTTTGGAATAATAGCTTGTGGCTCAAAACCTCAGTAAGATGGAGAAAGGAGCATCAGGAGTCGCCTCCTGAGGATAGCATGGGCATATGAAAAGGAATGCATAAGGAAACAGCGTGTATTTTAAAGAATTTTTTTAACAGCTGGCTCTTTTGAAGAGGGTCAGATCATCTGTGGTACTGCTCTGGCTAAGTAAGGTTTAGATTGATTCAGGACTGCAAAAAGGAATCATAGAATCATGTCTATTTAGGATCCACAGCCTGGAGTTCTTGCCTGAATTGAAGTGCTAACCTGTTTAATTTGAAAGAGCAGGGCTCACTGTTTTTGCTTAGTGTAAGGGTAGTGGGGATGCCTGCCTCTTAATGCATTGACAGTAAAATGTTTCATCTAGAAAGTGAAAGAGTGGTGTTAGGATCACTGTGTGGCATGAGGGTGGGTTTTAACATCGCTTTCATAGTCTCCCAAATAAAAGGACAGAGCATCAGCCTGTTGATCCCCTCCACTATTATTTCTGGATTTTACAACCTCTGGAAAAATACCAGTGCAATCTTGAGGGCAGGATTTAGAACTTCCTATTCACTAGCAAATTCTGCTCCTTTTCTGGCCTCAGATGTCTTTTGTTGCTCAGTAATGCAGCACCTTTAAAGTACTACATTTTCTTTTGAAGAAGTTATGGGTTGGAACTCTCTTAGCTCAAGGACAGAATTGAGTCCATTCTTCCATTTCCTGAGTTATTGGAAAATTAGTCATCCAACCATGCAGCAAGTTGTTCTGGTAGTTTGGACTAAGGGACTTCCTTCTGTTCATCAAACTTTGTGTTAAAAGCACTAATACGTATTATTACTTAGTATGCGTCTGTGGATGAGGTGTGTGACATGTGACATAAGGCATTAAAAAACTCCAGAGGTTTATGTTGTTACAGTATTTTATAGTCAAATAGGAAGCAGATTTACACAACTCTGATGCTAAGTGAAACTGGAAAAAAAGCTTTCTGGATGAAAATTTTGGGTTCAGTCACCTTAACTCCAAATTACTAGTCTGCACAGCGTTGACTTTTAAATCTACTCAGGACATGGAAAAGCTGAGTAGGAAAATTGAAGAGCAGGATCTTGAGGACTGAAAGGCATAAACATCTGGGAGGGGAGGATATAATGAAACAGTAAGTAAAAGAATAGACAGCACAGTGTAGATGTGAATAGGAACAGATCTGGAGGTGAGTGAAAATGTCCCCAGAGGACACTTCTGTTCCTAAAGCTGAGGGGGAAATTAGGAAAAATTGGGGGTTCTGGAGAAGCAGACTGTTAGCTCTGTGAATGAAGGGAACAATGAATAAGAGGGGTGAAACCTCAATGCTTGTTTGCTGAAAAGCACAAAGTCAGATGAGAATAAGTTAATGTGATCTTTTATTGAAGAGTACATTATAAAGAATAAACTACAGAAAGTCAAGGTAAAACTTCACTGGAAACTATAATTTCGGTGCTTGATTTTGCAGCTCTGGGTGTGTTTCAATGTACTTCTGATGTGCTGCCATGAAAATATTAATTCCATGTTTCCTAGTCTGTCATCACCAGTCATTGAAACATGTATAATATGACATATCAGACAACAGCCCCCTCTTAATTTTCTGCACAAAATTAAAGGCCAAATTGAACATAATTTTGCAAGTGGAAATATGGTTTATTATGCTGCTTCAGAGAGAGCATGTATACCCCTAGGCATCATTTTAGTTAGAATTGTCCGTTTTTATCAAAGGCTTGTGCACTGGCTAGGATTGATGGGCAGGGTGGGGGTGGTTCATAGACTTATTCGCAGTTGCTATCTGCCTTTTTTTTCCCATTTTGGTCATTGGGACTTAAACATGCTTTTCAGTTCCCCTGTGTATGCAAAAACATGGAAAGCCCTGAGAGCTGCTGTACAGCTGTGCTGGGAAAGCATTATACTTGTGTATTGTTCAGTGCTGCCATATTATGGTTTTATTATGTTTGCTAAATACAAAACTTTGACTCCAATTAACTAGGATTTCATTGTTCAGCAAGTCAGAAAAGAAGCTGTGCTTCAAAACATGTTCCAGAAAACATGAGGTAGAAAAAAAATGTGGGGAAATCTTTGATTGTATCACAGTTGAGTTAACTTAGGTGTTTCCTTAAAGAAAAATAAATTAAACTGTCTTAAGTCTGATTGCTGGCAAAATCAGTTTTTGACAATAACTTATCGTAGTTTCAGTTAAAAAAGAAAAAGGACTAATTTAAAAAATATTTATTTTCCAATAGATGGCAGTCTGGCTCAGTAATTTCAAGGCAAAAGCAGCCATCTTATGTAAGAGGTTTTCAACTTTTTTTGTTGCTACATTAATATCATGTATTTTTAGCACAATTGATAGTATAAACTGCTTAAAAGCAAACACCTGTAATACTTTTAAGAGGGAAATTCATACCGTACATCATAACATACATTTAAACTTCAATCTAAAATATCAGGGCTAAATTTAGAGGCATTATAACACAGATGTTACACGTGAAGTGTGTATTCAAACTACCTGTGTGAATTCAAGAGCAAGTAAGAAAATTTAAATACGTATAACTTGCAAAGCGGGGATCCAGAAAAATGAAGTGTGTCAGGAAAATGAACAGAAAATGGTCAACGTGTGTATTGTGAGGAATCTTCCTAAGCTCCTGGAAGTAAATTGCTGTAATTTAGATTCGTCTGTCCTTCGAGTACTAACATCAGTACCAGTTTCTTGTCAGTTTGAGGTTCCTGTGTATGTATTCCTGTGAGAACAAATTATTCTAAATGTAATACTAAAACCAGACATATTCTGTATTTATTGCAATCTATTTGCTCTGTTTGTTTCTTACATAAAAAAAAAAAAAAAGAGAGAGAAAAGAGAAGTATGAGCTTTTTGTTCATGTAAGAAATAAATTCCTGTGGATACCAGAGAATGATATGTTACTTTTATTTGTTTTGGGTGGCCTATGATTGCAAAACAAAAAATAGGGTGTTCAGAACTTCTATACCTCTATATGTGTCTGTATGAGCATATATATATTTGCAAGACATACATATTGGATACAATACATCTTAATCTTTTCCTTTCATGAACTTGATATTTATTTTAATGATTATTTTCATTAACATTTACTCTTAAAAGAGGTTCATCTTATTCTATGTTCAGAAGTTTATTCCAGTCCTTACTTAAGAATGGCTTTGGAAAGTGTAGTTTTCACTTAGTAGCAGTAGCTTTTCTCTGCATTTTTTGAGGTCATGAGAATTTTTGAACTAAACCTAATTTTTAGATAAGAAAAACCTGCCATATACACTTAATAAAACTGAAGCTCTAAAGTGAAGTATTTTCTTCAGATCAGTCCCTTTAATCTTGTATAGTAGGTGGTTCCTTGCAATATTTGCTTTTACATTTATGCTATTGTGTTTGGAAGCATAATACTAAACTAAATAATCAATTTGCAAGTGCAAATGCAGTATCTTGCTGTCTTTGGATATGTGACATGAGTGTAGAGTAAAGGCATAGTTTCAGAAAGTGCTTTGGTGCTCTTAACAGCAGAGTACATGTTAAAGGATTTTACTTAATTACCTGTAATACTTACTGAGAAACTTAAGTTATAAAGTGCCCATATTTTTTTGCTTGCAGAATAAAATTGAAGATGGTAAAAACATGTAGGATTATAGTGACTGTGCTACACAACAATTTTACAGAAGTGGCAGCAGTTCATCTGATTAAATTTAATGTGGTTATATAATAATAAAGGCTGGCAGCAGTAATTTAAATTTATACATGAAGAAAGGTTCTGTGTAGTCTCAGAAAAATTTGGATTTCATCACAGGCATATAAATGTCAATTTCTGCTTACTTCTGTCATCCAGAAAGGGATGTTGATACTTACGCACATTGAGAGTTGAAAAAAAAATACACTTAACAACGTCTTATATTAACACTGTTGAAAACAGTGATGGTACATATTCAAAGAGAAGACGCACTTTTTACTCTCTTATGTCAGAATATCAAGAAGATTAGGGTATATAAAGGGAATAAAACTATGATCATATTTGGATTATATCTAAGGAGAAATTTGAAAGCATAGAATTGTGGTTTGTTGTGTTGTTTTTTTTTTCTGGAAGAAGGTGCCTCAGAATGAATATATTATAGGGGAATAAAATTTATGCGCGATCATTTAGAAATCAGTTATCCTGACTAATTTTTTTTTTCTTAAGGCAAAAGCCATTTTTTTTATTAAAACCACACATATGAAAATATTTTTTAATTATTATTTTACAAAGTAATAATCAGTGGGATTTGTTGAAGAATGTTATATTACCATGGCATTTAAATAAATAGTGGCTGGGCTGAAATATTGCAATGGCCAAGAGAAACCAAATATGCTGGATTAAAATGTTTGCTACCATGGATCAAACGTAGTAGCCTTTAACAATATCACACACTTGCATAGAGACATTACTGAGAGCATAAGGCAAAATTCCACATGACAATGATGATTAGCGAGCCAGAAGTATATACAATGGCTGACTAATGAGGATACATTAAAAACACATTCAAGAGCAGTTTTGGTTACTTATTCATTAGGGAATAGTAAGACAATCAGGCCTGATTGTTTGGGACTCCATGGAGAGAAGCAGATAAATTTGTAATTATTTAATACATTAACATTTATTGAATTCGATACTACAGCTTTGCTGTGTTTTGTAGGTATTTTATAATGTATTAAAAAAAATGGAAGAGAATTGTATTCAGAGTCAATGGTTGGAATATTGTTGCTTTACTTATCTATCACTTACAAAAGGGAAATTAATTTATGTATTGCCAAATTTTGACATTGCAAGAATTTTTTATGAAGTTCTTCTTTAACTGTTACGCATAGTTCAGTTGTGAATCTTATTTTGCAAGCATATACTTACTCTTATTTCTGTGGCAAGTGAAACTATGAAGGCTGTCTCTCCCAGGGTATGTAAACTTTACTATTTAAGATTCCCTTGTTGTACAGGTCTACCCACTCTCTGAAGATAAGATTATATAACTTTAAACGTTGTTTTTAAAAGCTACCACCCAACTAAAAACCATCTGCTAGTTCCAGTTCAAAATGTACACAGTGGTATTTCCCAGTGAAGAAGAACTGTTGTTGCTGTTATTTCTTTCATTGGACATTTGTAATGTGACATCCAGTACGAAGCTGTCTTGGTTTTTATTTTTATTATTTTACAAAGATAGAGTTAATTTTCTTCCTTTTGGTCAATATAGGATGATACACTCGCTATAAGCTACTTCACAAAATGATTTCTAAGTTTTATTTAAACATGAGCTGTTTATTACGAAGAAGCAGAGGGAAACATACCAACTTCATATAATTTTTTGTCCCTTTTGTTAGGTTTTAGTTATTAAAATAGGTTATTTTTTGTATCTATAGGTTATGCTATTCTTCAGTACAGTATTGTAAAGATTTCAGTCCTAGAGGGATCCTAACAGCAGCCATGTGGAACTCTAAACAAAATAATTTACCTGGTGGCATGCTTCACAGCCAACTAAATTAGCCTGCAGCTCCCTGCTGCTGTGATTCCTGATAAAAGTATTGCTAGACAATCCTCTAGTGTGCTGCATAGACCTACCCTGTGAGATAGTCAGCAGTTATTTAAGAATATAAAATCCCAAAACATGACAACACTTAGTGTGATTTAAACTAGATGGAGTAAAGTATAACTAGTGGAAGGTGCTGGCCAAGCCACCAGTTAATCTAATCTGCATTAAAAAGTACCTACTGCTTTTCCACTAGAATGACCTTGTGGAATACTTAACAGTCTGTGCAATTATGTATGTGTGTTGCTATCAGATATGTGCAGGAAAATAGTTTACAGACAAATGAATCTTTCTGAATTTTGGTATGTGTTTAGCTTGCACTGGAGAATCCTAAATGTATCTAATCTTTTTGCTCCAATCTGTCACATTGTTTACCACAGTGACCTTCTATTACTATGTTTTGCAGAACACATGCTATATGGTAGCTCTTTTATTTGCTGAGTATATACTTCCATTTATTCTTATATAGTAAAATCTGACAGAGTAGAAAATAGCAAATATTTTTTGTCCACCCTCCATAATTTGCAATATTTCTGGCTTGTTCTTTCTTAAAGCTATCTTTTTCCTGACTAAGTAATCCTAGCATTTTCAGTTTATTTTGTATGTAAATCTTGCTGTGCTACCAACCACTTCACATGCCCTGCTGTGGAGTCTTTCATTTTAGGTAAATCTCTTTTATATAATGAACTCAGATACGGGTGTAGCATTTTTTCATATAAAGTAATTATAACATGAGCTTTTAAGATCAAAGAGCTTGTTTGTCTTTATGGCTTTCAAGCTGTATATAAATTCGGGATGCTGTGGAAATGATTAGTAATATTTTATCTACTCAAGAGTCCTATTGGACAGCTGGTTCTGTTAAATTACTTACAGAAGATTTTTGCATTTTTGCCACAAGGACCATTTTAGCTCAGAGACTGTCATATGTTGTGGTGAACACATATGCAATTTGAACACTAACCTCTGTTTCATTATACTTAGATGAATACCAGAGAAATCTGCTAATCTCAACAGGATTAGCCAGGATCAGAGGACTCTATCAGAACTGATCTAGAGATCATCTTCCCAATATGAAGTATATTTACTTTAATTAAATATCCTTTTGTGTGTGTTATTCAGTGCTTTAGAGAACTTCATTTTTACCCCTATTTATGCCATTATTTTTTAACATCCCTGAGCTGCCTGTGCCATTGTGGACACTGTTGCCAGGCTTGCATAGCTGAACATTTGTCCATTACATTTCTTCCATACGCTCTGTGCCCGTCATCCTGTGAGTGCAGTACTGTATAATGCAATGGCCATTTTTGAGCTACACTATTCAACTTCATGTAGAGAATTTCAGTCACTTCTGAAGAACAAGAAGATAATACCATGACATTTCCACCCAGACTAGTGATTTTGTAATAGTAACTCAAATCTCTTTGTCATTGGTATTTTTACAAAACCAAATCATCAGAAAGACTGATTACTTTTGCTATTACTAATGTATCAGTCACCAGAGATGTTTCTCTCAGGGTCTGACCTTCCCTAGAGGTCTGCCAAAAATCTGTCACTGACTCCTGCCCTGCGTTTCCCTCTGGTTTCTCTTCTCTGCAAACTATTCTCCAGTGTTTTAACCAGAATCATATTTTCAACTTATCCCTCAGAAGAGAACAAAAAGTGCTTTTCATCATGACCTTCCCTGGTTCTCTTAAAATTAATATTCTCCCTATTTGATCAGAGTATCAGCAGTTGGGGTGCTGAAATTCCAAAGGTGGGAGCCAGCTGCCTTAATGTTAAATGTCTCGTATCACTGTGGATGTGCAAGGTGCCTTTTGCATGGGGCTAACATAGGCTCACTCATGCCTTCAAGACCTCACTGTAGAGTCAACTTAATCAAGACTATAATGTCCCTCCGGTAGATTGGCAGTGTTAACATTAAGGATTGAAAAGTGTTTGTGAAGCTTTACTAATCTGTTTGGTTTATTTTGTTTGAGCATGTAACAATATATGAGGCATAAAGAATATGAAGGACTTCGCTAACATTTAAGTATGATTAGATTTAATTTCTGAAAACATATTTTTTGCTCTTTTGAAAAATTAGTTTTGATAGTTTGTAAAAAGCCTTAGCTTGAATATGTGGGAGATTTATTTTTTGCAGTCATATATAGGTATTACCGTAGGGGAAAGATAACTGAGTTAACAAGGAAAGAAGGAGCAAGAATGCTTTAAAATGTGCACTTTTCTATCCTGCAATCTTAAGCAAGGCATACATCATTCTAGAACTTTTTAGCATATTAGAGAGGTAGGTATTGCAGTAATATTTCTGGAACTGTTTCACTGTTGTCAGCAGGTACCAATGCATGTTTGATTGTGTTTTTTAATGCATAGTAACCTTAGACTAAATGAGTATTCTGCCTACACAACAGGATACAAACAGCAGAGGGGGGGGAAAAATCTTAAGTATCTTTCGTGTATGCCTGAAGTCAACACTGATTTTTTTCTCTGTTCTCTTGGTATAAGATAAAGTCATTAATCTTGGAACTAACAGTAAAGCTTGATGATTACCATCTGATAGAAAATGCATGAGGAGAGCAACAAGCATATGGGTATGTCTCTCACTTGATTTCTGTAGTGAGACGAAAGCTCAGTTTTATCCCTATGGTGTAAGCAGAAGATGGAACCTACTAACCTGTTCAGAGCTATGTGAACAACTACAGGATCCAGTAAGGGGTGGGGATAAGTGTAAACATATGGTTTCACTATATTATATTGTATGATTCTTTTAAAGTTGAGTAAATACCTACTCTTTTAGCAGCGTCGGTCCCAGTTTCCCTTCTTTGCTTCTTCTTAGTAAGGAGTATACAAATAATGACAAAGGTAAATATTCTGCCATATTTCACAGGGCAAAATGATAAGTTAATACAAAAGAATGCTTTCTTTAAAAATTTAATAGCTGAGGATAGAACATTAGGCAACTTGTTTGGACTACTTGCTTAATTTATTTTTTATTCTTTCCTAATGGCAACAAGAACACTTATAATTGACATGTGAAGAAGTATGTTTGTCCTTAAGTCTTGAGGCAGTTGACCAGTCATCACGTAGAGTTTCATTACATTCTGTTGGCAGACTTTTTCAGTCACTGTGAATAAGCTCAGCAAGTCAAAAATGAATAGCAGAAAAATATATTGGACCAGATTCTTATAACTTTATAAAATTTTTAGATCACGAGTTAAGTCAGAGTTAAGGGGGAACTGCCTAATATTTGCTATGCATTAGAAATGTTTGCTCATGGAATTAATATAGGTCATCAGTGTGCTATAAATGCACCCGCTAACTTTTCTGCAGCTTCAGTATATACTGAAACCCTTGTCTGATTTCAGTGGTATAAGTTTTTAAATTGCGATTAGAAGCAGAAACCAGGGTTACTTGATCATGCACATATCTGGTTTTACATGTTTCTTTACTTTTCCAGAGAGATGTAAGAGTTGAATGACTTACACCTTTTTTAATAATCTGTTTTCTTTTTTCTTGGCATCCGTCCTTTCTAAACTCATTATAAGTCTCAGTTTACTGCCATGAGGGAAAATCTCAGAAGAGGCTCTTCAATTTTATTTGCTTCAGTAGTTATTTAAGATTGAGCAGTTTCTATTAATACTACTGCTATTATTTCTGTTGATATTGATGATCTGCCCAATATCTCTGGAATATGAACTGTTCACAGCCTGCAAAGAAGCAGCCTCAGCACTGCCTGTCAATCTTAGAGAAAATAATGTTAAAATGTAAAAACGTTTTATTCCTATGCTGGTCTTTCTTTCAGTTATTAATAGCTGATTCCTTACAAGTATTGGAGTGTTTACTATCTCTCAAAAATGGCGTTTCCTTTCAGGAACTTCAATAATTTAAGAGCTCACATGTTTAGCCACAGATACTTCATAAGAAATACAGTGTTACGCAGGAGTCATATGTGAAAGCATGTTACTGACCGACTTAATTATTTTACAGGTATTCTAAGACACTATATGATGACTGGCTGAAGGAACAGTTTAAGTACTGGCTCTTCATCTACTTAATAGTATATCTGGAAAATAACATAAAGGTGTGCTTGCATTGCAGTAGATCTGTACATACTATGTACACAGGCAAAAAGAACAGTGCAGATGAGCTAGCACAGGAAGAGCAACTGTTGTCCTAAATCTTAGTGCTGGTTATTGAGATGACTGCAATGATATTACTGTTTTATGTAAGACAGGAGAAATCAGCAGCTTGCATCTGAGCTTCACACTGGCACATTTTCCTACAAGACATAGCAAAACCTTTGCCTTCCTAATGAAGATGATTTTGAGTTCTACTTCACCTGCCATGTAAATCAGCTTGCATTAAGTGTTGTTGTCCAGTTGTATTCTGCATCTCCTATGGGGGGTTGTGTGTGATCCTTTTTTCTAATACCTCTAGAAAAGTTTGAGCTTTTGCATGTTTTACTGATATCAAAAAGTAGGTTACTATTTGTCTGATCTTTTCCCCTTAGGCCTTCAACTCCTATAGCATGTCAAGACATTTCAACTGATTGTCAGCTATTCTACTGAATTGTTTCTATATTATATTTAGCACTTAAGTGACAATATGCCAAACTACTAGTGATTTGTTGCTGATGGATCTGTGGATAATCTGGCACAAATGCTCTTCAAGGCTTCCCTGATTATCCACTCTTAACCAGCATTCATATTCAGATGACTAATTCAGTGCTGTATTTAGTTCCTCATTAGATTGGCTTTATCTATTCAGGTATGATTTTCTCTTATGTCCTTCATTAAGCCAGCAGCTACTTAATGGAATAATAACTGCGTTTTCATTAACACACTTTTATTGAGTATATGTATGCTAAACAAAAAACTCTGCACTGGAGGAGTAATAAATTAGTGACTTCTGCCTACTCACTTACCACCTGATTTTCCCCCTACTTAAATTTTTGTTCCTTCTGCTCTATTTCATGACAAATAATGTATTTTCTATAAGTTTCATCATTCTGCCACCCACTTATCCACCCTCTCTTTCACAACTTTAAAAAAAGAAAAATACATGCTTTACAGCTGATTTGCTTTGCAATTACATTGCACTGAGTTTGTCAAATGTTACATGATAACATTCAGATAGTATAGGAATGTAAAATACAGAGATGCCTCTGTAGTTATTCTCCAAGCAGTATTTTCTTTCTGTGACATTTAAAGCCAAAAATGCTGGTTTTTACTTTGAAATACATGATTTTTTCTTTAGGCAAAGGTAAATGTGCTTAAGCTTTTAATTCTGTTTAATATTTAAAAAAATATTAACATTTGATTTTGGTTTTCTTTCATTATCAGTCTCTTCTTTTTCAACTGGTACATGAGTTTTACACAGTGAGTCACATTTTGGAATGAGTCATGTGCATATTGATTCAGAGAGGTGCATAAGCCTGTCATTAACATGAGAAATCCTATTAAGTTAATTGGAACTATTCATGTGCTTAAACTTCATGACTCAAAAAAAGTTACCAAATTGCTGCGGTTTTGCACAGTCTACATGTGTGTATACCCTGCCTACATGCCAGCTTAGGTGAAATATACTATGCCTATGGAATGCAAAGGCAAAGAGTGTCCTTGCAGTCTAAATAACCCGCTGAGTTCAGTTCTGTCTTGGGGCTTTATGCTTCAGTGTGCTAAGTTCTTCCTTGGTCAAGCAAAACAATTGAAGTGCTTTGATATTAAGCATTTGAAATTGATACAAAGTGTGCAGTTAGTCTGATTTATAAGTATTAAGTACATGTTCAAAGTTAGGCAACTGTTTAAAACACAAGTTCGCTTTATTTTACTTAATGTTAAGAGGAAGAAATTAATTTGGTCGATTCAGGCCTGTCCCAAGCATAGACATTAGAATGGACTAAATAAGTTGTGGAAGTGCCTATATTTTTATGCGTTAAAGACAGCTAGTTTAATCAACAGATTAAACAAACAGCTCATCTTAAATGCTTAGCTTTCAAATGGCTCAAACTGATTTAAAAGAATGAGGTTCTTAGTGTTTTTTTGAATTGGGACAGTTCATATTGCAGCTCCAAGCAGTGAGTACTTCATCCTGTTAATTTCACACTGAAAAATAAACACAGTATATACTTCCCAAGATATTTAAAAATGAAAACTCTATAGGTTCCATCTACTATATCATTCTTAAGAAATATCTTCTTATTATGGTAAATTATAGTTACTAAAAGCACTGCTCTGCAATTTTTCAATTTGTCAAATTCTTGAATTTTCTGTCATTTGGAAGTCTTCATCTACATAGTAAAATTCAATGGGAGTTGGAGTGAAGATTCATACTGAAGTACATAGAGGTGTCTTGCTTTGTACTTAAGATCAGCACACAAACTATCGGATCACTAATAGAGGCTTTTATATATAGATGAAATACTCTTCATATGAAGATTACTATACTCAGTTCAAAAGCTTATGTGTAGTGAAAAATCGATTAGCCAAGATCAGCCTTTTTATTAATAAATGACAGTCTGTTGATGGGCCATTCTTTCTTTACAGTTATTTTTTTAGTAAACAAAAAGCTATCTTAAGTCTTGAAAAACAGTAATTCCTTTAGCAATGGAAGAAAAGATATTTGTTGTTGTTGTTTATGCCTGGTGTTTTCTGACTAGTTAATAACTTATCAGGTTTTAAAATCCTAAAACTTTTGTCATATTGTGCATGCATCCTTTTATGAGAGTAGTTTAAAGATGCAGAATTGTCTTAATTGTCATTATTGTTACATGCAAAGATTAATTAAAAAATGGAATGTATGGCCGTGCTTTTAATATACATTCACATGTACTCATTCATTTTATAATCCCATTTTTACTTATAATTTTGACGTTATTCAGTGCATATTGTACTTGCCATCTAGTTCCAGGGTGTATTTGCTTCATACTGTTAGATCCTTCCCTGAAGACAAAATGATTAATTTCTGGGGTGCTTACCATAATAGATGTCACTTGCCCACTGAGGAGCAGTAACTACACATTCATGTACTTTTTTATCACGTATGTGAATTAACTATGTTTGCCTAAAGTCAATACCTTTTACTGTTGCTACATATAGTCAATTGCTATGACTCTACTGACTTCAAGTTACAGGAATTTCTTTCCAGGTTCAGACTTCACTGTTCTTGAGCTCAAAACGTGAGACTGCTTCAGACAAGGTTTCTTTTTTGTTTTGTTCAGTTTGTTGGGTTTTTTTTGTGCGTTTTTCTTTATGGAGCTCCAGTCAGAAAATGCTATCACGTGCAGCTTGGCTGATGTGCAGTGGTGCAGAGGTAAAGATTCTTCCTGTCTGGAGCTTCTAGAGCTTGGATTTTCAGAGCACTTAATGTCACATACCACTGAAAATGGTCATAGAATAGCTCATGCTGGTTTCTGCTGTAGCCTGGTACTTCTGCAAACTTGCCTTCACAATTTCAATGTAGCCAGCAAATAAAGAACACAAACTTAGTGACCATATCAGAGAAGCTTAAATGACATGCACAGCATCCCACAGGGATTATGGCAGAGGCAGGTACAGAGTACACTTCTCCAGCTGCTGCTTTAGGTGAAAGACCATCCTTTTTCTCTTGGTATTCCCTTGCTGAATACAGGAAGTGCAGTCAAAATCTAACCAGACTTGTGACAAATAAAATGATGACAGAAATGTAAGCTAGGAATGTATTTCTGAAAGAATGGCTGCAGTCATGCAGTGTAAGGTGAAGGACAAGATAATGAGGATGTGAAACGGGAGAAAAAACCACCCAAAACAAGCTCAAGCAGAGAGAAGGCTGCCTTGGAGGATTTGGGAAAGGTGTTCCCAGGCCACCAAAATGTCTCACTGTTGTCTGCCTGTAAGACACAGCATGTATCTTGTAAATAAGGCTTCTCTTTGTCAGGTTTCTTACTGAACCCAGGGAGGGTACATTCGGTTAATGTAGGGATCCTGCTGTGATAAAAAATAATAGCTGATGGTGTTTCATTTCATGCCTGTTCCTCATCCCTCAGGGATTTCCCCCTGGGAGCAGCCCGAGCAGCAGCAGGGGGAGCACTGAACGCACAGGAACACTGTCCCGGATCTGCCGGCCCGGGCTGCCACAGCTGATGAGAACAGCCGCGGCACAGAGCAAGCTGCTCAGCCGAATTTATAGAGGATCTTAAGGAACAGTTTCCCTCTCTATTAGTTCTTAGTATTAAGAAAAAATAGAATTTTAGACAATAGAACTGTATTTTTCTTTTCACTTTTATTTCACGACATAATTACAGGCCTTTTGGACCAAAGGCGAGGTAGAGGGGCCTCTATAATCTGGTGGTTTAGGATCATATGAAATATTTGCATGGTCCTATGTCTGACAAATTATTTCTTCAGAAGAAACCTCCTCTTGGCTTCATTGTTCCAGACTGAGTGGTAGAATTTAGTTTGTCATGTCTTCCTTTCTACCTTCCAGAGACAGGAGATTGTTTTCTTGGTTTTGTCTTTGCTCCTCTGTTTCAAAAAGCTTATTTTCTTAATACGTGATATGCTGCAAGATAAATACAAAGTTAACATTAGTGTCCAGAACTATGATGCAATAACAAATAGGAAAGATCCTATTACTTTGTATCTTGAATGGTTTTGCTAGTGCTATGTGGCTATTGCTCTTTTGCTGCAGTGGATACTGCCTGTTAAGGGTATTTGCAATACTCCTGCAAATGGATGGTGAATATAAAAAAACAGAGGTACAAGAAGTAAAGAAAGATTTTTCTTTTGAAATTTCTATGATTCTATGATTTTTATGTTTGGTTTTAGATTTCACTGGACTACTATTGGAAAGTCTCCTCTGTATCCTGAAATGAGGGAATCAAATCATATTTTGCCCAGCAATGGCTGCTTATGAATGTCAAGGCAGAAACCAGACCAGTATTCATTGAAAAACAAGGGAAGGAGGGAATAAAAGAAAATAAGATGTTTTGTATTACTTACTGTATTAATAGACAAAATTTGTCTAGATAATATGGTGGTCAGGAAATCATTGGCATATGTAAAAAGGAAGCTCAAAACTTTATATATGTTTTATACATGGCCTAAAGTTTCTTGAGCTGTGAAGTTGAGTGGTCTCTCTTCCTATTGACTTTTTAAGAAGGAACAGATTTTCTCTGCTTTTTTTTGTCAGTACTTGTCATTCCCTCTTGCTAAATATTGGCTTGTTCTCTTAGATCAGGAGAGAGATGTCAAGTTATTATGATAGCCAATCTGAGGCACCTACATATTCTGGGAGAACAAATAGCCTGTTTAAAGAATAAAGTATCCTTCAGTATAAGGTACCCTACTGGGCAAATTTTGCCTTTTAGATGGAGACATGAAGAGGAATACTTCCGTTAGCTAAATTTCAAGGGCACAATCTAAATGCTCATTAGGTATGAAAATCAGAGGTGATGTGTCAGGCCCAGTAAAGTCTGAGGAAAACTTGTTGCTAATTGTAATGATCCAACATCCTTATTCTAGATCTTACTACTCCCTTATTGCTATGTTATTACACTCTTATTTTTATACA
This sequence comes from Coracopsis vasa, assembly GCA_026283785.1. NCBI lineage: Eukaryota > Metazoa > Chordata > Aves > Psittaciformes > Psittacidae > Coracopsis > Coracopsis vasa. The sequence goes on from JANHGB010047230.1 coordinate 31,730, forward strand.
TAGAGAAATTATATTGTTAGTATCTTACTGCTGTAAACAATTTTTAATACTTAATTAAGTGTTCAGGTAACAAACCCAGGACTCTTACTAAATCTTTTGTTGTTTCAGTGTCTTGTGGTTTCCCTACCAATTTTTCATTTTTAAAGATCATATCTAATATCTTTTAAGGTTTTCTCTCTGTTTTGTTTGAGGGAATGTGATGCTTATACTCATGTCTTCTCTAGCTAAGGCAGAGTTATTCTTTTTAAAGTTTAGTATTACAGTTTATATTGATTTCACTGTTTCATAATGTCAAATTCAATTAATTGAGCAACTATGATCTAAGTGGCATTTTCTAACTACATTTACTTTTTCTTTTTTGAGTCAAAACAGGCATGAATAAAAGGTTCTCAATCGTGTCTATTTTCCTTTAGGTGACAGAAATCTCTTCCTCTCTTTTTATGTTTTTCTTTTTCCTGAGACGTGGGCATAAATAACGTTGGCTTCTGTAAACCTCCCTACGGGGCTATTTCAAGGCTTCCCAGCAGCACACACTGAATTAGATTTTCATGTCCAAAGGATCTCTAAGGAGGCAAAATTAAATTATACAACAGAACAGAAAATGAGGGAGTTCTGGGAAAGGAATGAAGACTGGGAGAGAAGAGCAGGAGGCAGGGTGGCCTGGGTTGGGAGTTCTAAGGGCTTATATAAAAGCCTGAGATCTGTGGGTTGGTTGTAGATCTTTCTGATCTCACCTGTCTTCTCCAGGTGCTTCCCTCTGTGCCAGGTATGCAAACCCAGTCTATCCCACCTGGGAGACTTCTCACTCCCCTTTCTCCCATGCAGCTCTTTACTCCTTTCCTCCTCTTTGCAAACGCAGCTCTCTTTCCCTGCCGCAGCTCTCACTTCTCCCTTTGCACCTGTGGTCTAGGAAGATCTGGGCTTCTGGCAGCAGGGATAGGTCAGAAAGGTTATAGCAATAACTGTTTCTTGACCCTTCATACACATTTGTCTTAATGCTTCCTTTTTAGTGCTTTATCAGTAGCAGAAATCTGGGCAAGACAGAAATCAGTTGTGCAGTATAAAAAGAGCCAACCCTAGTCTGCAGTAGTCTGTAAATTAGCCAGTATTATGTTATTCATACGTGGGTTGTCTAGTTGCGTAAGAGTACTGGTCAATTTATTCCCAGAGTGTGTCTAATGAGCTCTGATTGGTCCTTTTCAGAATGATCAGGAGATCTGACTATATAATATTTCCCCTTTCTTCTCATTCATATTTACAGTAATTTAAATTCCTGTTATCCCCACTCTTTCTTAGGCTAATTATATAAAATATATCTAATGGAAAGAATACAACTCTTATTCTGCTTCTGCATTTTTTCTATTGCTATAATTTTTTTCCTACTCTGTTCCTGTAATGGCTAAATACTCCTATGTTCTCCCTTGAATGATTCAAATATATTGAATTTCATTATTCATCTTCCTTTAGTTGTGTTGAAAAATTCTCTTTGATATTATGTGTGCATTTTTTTTTTTTTTTACCTTTAGAACACACATTGACATTTTTCTGTGACTTTTGTCTTCATTCACTTACACTGGCTTGTTAAGGTCACTGCTAATACGTATTACCTGCTTTCCTAGCATTGCTATACTTAGCATTGCTGCAGTTCTTTGCTTTTTGCTCCAGGGGGCAAGAAATACTTTATTCTCTGGTACAACAATTCTGACATTTAAAATATAAACATAGGGCAACCACCATGGAAGATGGCATCATAAATAGAAAGAAAAGACCTGTGGTCTGCTTCGTTTGTCAATGCAAATGTATAGCAATAATAGTCTTTCATGGCCCACCTCTGCAAACTTAACCCAATCCTTTTAATAATCTGTATAAGAATATTGGTTGCTATGGCAACAAATTCTGTGGTACCGCTTGACTGTCAAAATAACCTCATGAAATATCATGCTAAGAATGTTTTAGAAATTGACTTTTACAATAAAAAGTAAATAAATCCACCTAGCTTTAGAAGATGTGGCTAGATTTATATAGTCTGCAACAAGGGATCAACCATTTTCTAACCAAGAGGAATCAGACTAGTGGAAATGGATATCTTGTACTTCTCATCTTTGGTGAGTGAGCTGAAATAGAGTTTAGAAATATTTTTTTCTGCTTAAATTAATGGTATACCAGCCACATCTGTGTAGAAGAAGTTAGCACAAGAGTCAAAGGTTAAGTGATCCTCAGGTGTTACTAAGTTTGAGTTAGTGCCTGTCTGTGCGATGTCTTTGCTTCTCTTACAGCTTCCATTAGCTTGTGTTCATCTTTAGAACTGCTACTGTTTCTGTGCTTCTTTCTCTCCCCATACTGTTGCTTCATTTCTGCTTTCCCTTTCTTAGAGCCAACTCCATGCTTTTCTTTATTCTGTTGGCTAAAATAGTATGCAGTTAACTGTTTGGAGGTTTTTGTATTACTTATTTTTATATGAGCTTCATAGCAGTAGTTTAGATCTAATGTTTAACACCAGATTAATAGATGTGGTCAGCCTCAACAACATTACATTGGTCAGTCAAAAATCCAGCCACTTCTGAAAGATTAAGACAAGCATTCCTAAAGACAGCATTTAGTATCTGAATATCAGGTAGGCTGCACAAACAAATGTCAAGCAGGCTAGAGCAAGTATTGCGTATTCCGATATAAATATGGACAAAAAAATTAAGGTATGAGTAAAATTTACTCTTTTTTGCTGTTGTTGTTGTTACTCTTTTTTTTTTTTTTTTTTTTTTTAACCAGTTTTTCGATAATCACTCATTACTGGCTTAACTTTCCTCCTCTTTTCCCTGAAATCAATAAAAGTTGTCACTGCAGTTCATTCAGTTGAGGTGGGCTATCGTATGTAGAAAATAACATAAATAAATGGCAACTGTTCACTCCTTGTATGTTTGGCTGTCATAGAAAATTAGTATACTGTTTTAAGTGAAAACCAGCATTCTGATATTCTCTTATCACTGAGAACAATATGGAAGCCTTAATGCTGGCAACTGAATGACTTTTCCCAGTACCTTTCATCCCTTCTAGCCAATGAAACAAAATAAGGCAGGTCAATTTTAAATAAAAGTTTTGCCTACAAAACAAGCTAACGCATTTATTACTGATAAATTTAAAATAAAAATGTGAACCTCATAATTTGATTGAATTGATCTTTTTTCTCTGAAAACCCTTGGAGTGATCCAAGCAAATGTAATACAGTTGTACTTTTCTGAACACAGGAGATGAGTATTGAAGCAAGATCCCTTTAGCTTATATGATTTCCTATTTGGGGGTAGTATTTATTTTTTTTAAATGTTAGTTTTTATTTTCTGTGATATATCCTAAGCTTCATGATGTTAAAGCAAATTTTGAAGTAAAATGGAGTAGAAATAGCCAATAATTGATAATAAAAATTACATAATTTTAAAGTATATTACTATGCTTGCATCTACTTAAAGTATAATTGCAGATACATCAATATAAATGTTTTCCTTAGAAAGTGAGATTTTCATACAACAGATTATCAGCTGAGTAGTTACTTTGCATTAAAATAGTAGTTTAACTTTTGGAAATTATAAATGGGAATCTTTTAAGTTCTTTTAAGTAAAATGTTTCATTGAGTATATCACTGTGTTTGATTTGAAAGTATTGTTGCTTTAAGCAGAGGCTGCCTTCAACACGTTTATCACCAAGAGAGGAAGAAGATGATGATGCAGGTGAAAATACTTGTGGTCCTTCAGGTATATGGGAGGCATTGACACCTTGTAATGGATGCAGGAACCTCGGCTTCCCCATGCTTGCACAGGTATATGTTTACTTTTCCATCATAAAACTTATTAACTATAGAAGAACTGCTTAATCTCTTCTCTGTCTTACAGTCATTTCTAGTTTTGCTTTATTCCCTTCAAAATTGTTACTGTCAGTCTTCATTTTAACATCAAAATCTGGTTTTAAAATTAAATGTTGGGGTTCAGTCATCCTGCTGTAATACCCATCCAGGTATGTTTAAGGACAAGAGAGTTTGCAGTTTATTACACCCATTTTCAACAGTTTTCATGTTGCATAGCTTTCTTTTCTCATTCCATCTGGAAAGAAATTTTGAAGTCACATAGTTTCATTTGGGATATGTAGCCTATTTTTATCAGCTTCTAATTAATGTAATGACATCTCAGCTACTTTCTTTATAGAATTAACTGAGGACATCATGCATAACTCAGCTGATATAAGAATATAACCTAAAACTTCTCTTTTAAGATTATGTAAGTTAAAGTCTTCAAACATTTTCAAATGCTCATAATAACACAGAGGAGAATAAATAAAAATGGGTAATGTACTTGGGTCTAAGTTCCAACAATTCTCAGAGCAGACCAATCTGCAGTATCCACCAAGGCATGCCAACAGCTGTGTCCTGAGCAAGTTGCTACAGAACAGGATGATGCTTATTACAGCTTCTGGGTCTCCCTTGTTCTGTCCCCTCACTACAGTTTAGCACTCTCATTTCTGTAACATCTTTCCTGCGTTTTTCTTGTAGCATTGAATGAAGGCCTGCCAAATTTCTGTTTAGAAATGCCTGTTTTTTCAGTTGCATCCTTACTTGGCACTGCATGTAAATAGCTTTGTAGGATTCTTGTGTACCAGATTGGAATTACATATCCTGTCTCACCACACTTTATACACTGTTGCTTTCATACCGTGACTGTACGTTTTATTCCTTTTAGTCTCATGGGACTTGCACCTGTTTGAAGTCAATGCTAAAGCTTCCACTGCAGTCAGTGGAAACAGGATATGGCAGCTAATGTGCTTGAATAACAATGAGCACTGCCCTGTCTTTTTATAAGGAGCTTTTATATTCCATTCCCCTTTCAGTAGCTGTTTTCTACTTCATACTATCTATCATTTTAGACATTTGGCAAGATGCAGAGCTGTCAGAATTATCCTGATATACAATAGGAGTGCCATAGTTACTAATTCCTCATTTTTAAGAATTTGTTTCAAAAAATATTTCTTAAATGGAGCTTGTTTAAATATCTGTCTCCTATGGTTTAATTATTGTTAAACTTTCCTATGATGACCACACGTCATTTTGGAGTGACTGCCTAATTAAAAAAAAAAAAAAAAAAATTGTTTTCCTTGCTTCTTTTTAATATATAAAAGACTTGTAAAGTCTGTTATAAAATTGAGGAATGCATTTGAAAAATACAATAAAGTTAGCTCAGTTAGTTGGTACCTCCTTTTTATAAGAAGTGATGTAAGTTTTAAGATAGTGACTTCTGAATTAGTTTTATTCATTGTACTTAAGTCTTAAACCCAGCCTTCCAATATCTCATCTTTTTTTTCGCTGAGAACTAATAGGATTTTTAATTATGGATAGAAAACAGAGTGTATTTATTCTGTGTTCATTTGTGAAATGGCAGAACGCTTTTCTAGATTGTTTCTCCATAAAAAATTGAACACAGAGGTAGTCTGATTTTCTTTTTATGGAAGAAAGAAAAAAAGAAATTAAGTAGTGAAAAATCTCCAAATTACAAACCAGTGAATTCACTTTATAAAGTGTTGCCATCACTGTATGCAGTCTTTCAAGCTGTTAGCTAATCTGTTGGATCTTTCACATTCACTTCGGAATGCAGCAGAGAACATCTTGTTCTAAGGGATTGAGAACACAAAGTATTTATTTCAATTTTAGATTAAGACAAGTATCTTGAATTGGTTTAACAAATTCTGATAGATATAATCTGCAACTGCGTGTTTTAGGTAAAAATAACAAAAATGTGGTTTTAATGCTTATGTCAGTCCAGTAACATACAAGAAAATGCAGTTTATTGTGAAGAAACAATAAGATAAGGCTACATGACATCATGTCTTAAAATCCATACTGTACTAAAGATCCTGAAATAGAGAAGAGGGTCTATCAAATATGCAAATGACAAGTTAATTTTTCCAATTCTCTTGTAGTTAAAAATAGATTTTACAATTATATAAATATACTGTGTTTACACATAAAAGGAGAACAAACAGTGATTCTTGGTTTATATACACAGTCAGAGGTACAATGGTGAATTGAAAGTGAATTTTAGGTGAGATTATGAGAGTGTCCATCTGTGACCTAATAACCTAACTGTTTTCAACATGCTAAAGAAAAGGGTGATTATCTCCTTGACAAACTTGATTTCTTTATTGCAGTTATGGAAAAAGGCTTGGCTGAAGGTTATTCTGACATGCAGACAATATGACCTATTGGTGCACTTAGCTCTGAGACAGATACTGATAAAAGTGATAAAATACATAAAATGGAAGCTGAATTGAATGTGATTGTTACTTAAGCTGTTATTGTAAGACCAAGAAGGAACACTTACTGATGTACTAGATTGCTTTGCATGCACCTCATGTACAGCTTTTCCATATATGTGTGTGAACTTGTTTCATCTGCATTTATAGATGCATGCCTTGGCCGGCATTTGTAAAGTCAGTATTCTAGCAGGGGTTCTATTCCTGAAGATTCCCAATGCTGCTGCAAGAGCAGATAGGATTTGTAAATACCCGTGTTTGCATCTTATACCACTCTAGCTATGTGGTACCAAAGTACAGGGATGATAGTGGTAACAGTAGGGCCTGAACTATGAAGAGTGCTGTGCATGTTAGTCTACTCTTGGCTCTTCAACGGAGCAGAACTTTAACTTCTGCAATCTCGTTATATTTAAATGTGAAATAGGCATTAAGCAGCTCAGGTCTGGAGGTAAAGGTACTGGAATACTCCAGCCATTTTTCCCATAAAATCTCCTTTTGGCAGCAACTTAGAAGATTGAACAAGGAATAGCTCCTTTCTCTCCTAGTTTACCTGAACACAGGTTTTGGTAAAGTAGTAGGAAGCAGTTTGAACAAAGACCAGCTTGGCAAGGGCCTTTGTTTGCTTTATCAATTGATTAAGGTGCACAAGATAAGGGAGGGGTAAGGAATATGGTAAGTAAGTGTAGAGCACTCTTGTGTGCCAGTAATGGAATTGTTTCTTGATCTTAATCTTCTATGCTGTAGTGTAGATCAATTTACTACTCAGTTCATAAAATATTTATTTTACAAAGTTTATCAGTACCCACATACATACATACATACTAACATTTTCTTTGGAATAAAGAAGCATACTTCAAATGCATGAAACTGTAGTTTTCATTCCATTTTCTTTTTCATGGATAGTGTGCTTTTGAATATATCTGCTAAGGGGCAAACAGGGCCTGACATACAGAGATAAATACAGGGCTGTCTGCAATGTCAGAAAGATGGGTGGTGCAGAGTCCTGTGTGATCATAGCAATATTACCAGTTTAAAGCAAGCAGTCTGTGTACGTTAATTTTGACAGTTGTGTCTGCATATATTCCTAATTGTGATACAGAGTAATTGTGAGATAAGGTAGGTTTAGCTATGTCCCGTTTAGGAAGCTGCTGGATCAGCTTCAATGCACCGTCTCCGGAATTAAGTCTTATGTATAACTTAAAAATCCTGACAGTGATTCCCTATGTTTGACATGACAGCCAACCAGAAATACCACATTTGTCTGTTACTAAATGAAAGTAATATCTGTAAAGAGAATAGTGCAGTTGCTATGGAAAAACTGAACTTTGATTTAAAAGCCTTAAGTATAAATCTTCAGGTTGCCATTTGTCAGGAAGCATGGCTGTTTACAAAAATATAAACAGATATGGAAAGTTTATTTAAATATTTAAAGAAGCACTATGTCTCTAGCTTAATGTCAGATTTTCGTCTTTCTAGAAGCAATGAACTTCTGGAAGACCTTCACATTTACTTTTTAAACTGATCTATATTCAGCTTTTACAACCCCAGGACTCCTAGAGGTAGGAACTCTAGCAACTTTGTTACAGGTTCTCCTGTGGAAGAGAATTTTCCCCCAAAATGTCTTTTATTTATAGAGAGGGAAGAGAAAGGAGACTTCTGACTACATTTTTAGGAGATAAATTGTATATAGTTTATTTATCAGTATAGGCTGTGATAGCAATATTTAGTTTGGAGTTTGATGCATCAGTTAACAGGGTTATATATATATTTCACGTCTGACTTCCAGAAGATCATCATGTCTGTCTGTACTTCTTTTATATAATTTTTAAAAGGAATTTTGTATTGTGTTTGTGTTGTGGAAGTGGGTTAGGATTACATTATAGAAAGCCTGGCACTGAAAATTATTATATTGCAATTATATTTACAATTGCAAAGATGGTTCTGGATACATGAGAGATGAATGTGGAAATTGAGTAAGGAGCTAACTCAGTTTTTGTGTAGAGATCAAGTCTGTTTGTAAAAAAATCTCTGTAGTTGATACTCTCTGGAGAGAGGCAGCATGACTCCATGTTGTCTCTTTCTGGACAATTTTAATATTGGGAAATTTATTGGGCATTATTTGTTTTCATTTTAACATATTCTTCCAGTTTGAACTCCTCCTTTTGTCAGTTGTCTCTAAAAATTTTCTTACATGTTAAGCTTAGTTCAAGTATTTTAGTAATTTTTTAACTGCTCAGGTTCAGAGGAGGGAGTATAAAAGAGGGAATATTTCTTCTTTGCTCTTCAATTAAAAGAACAACAAAACAAACAAACAGAAAAACAATGAGTGCATTTTTAACTAAACACCATTAGCTGAAGTATTTTAACAACTTGGACCCAAAAAATGGTGTCATCCATCACTTCATTGACAACTTTACATTTCAGTGCATTGAAAGGAAGTACGTTTCAAATTAGATTGGTAAAGAAACAGATTTGGTTGCTGTTGTTTCATAGAATCATAGAATTACCAGATTGGAAGGGATCTTGAAGATCATCTGGTCCAGCCTTTCTAGGCAAAGCATAACCTATTTGGTGTTGAAGTTCACCAGAATTAGAAATAGAAAGCCTTGTGGCATTATCTAACAGGAGGGGAAAACCTGATATCTTGTTTGGTAATGTATTTATTTGATTAGTGATACAGACATGGTAGAGACAAAATTATTTTCCAGGGAAGACCACCCTCAGCTAGGAAAACATTGGCATACAGTATACGTGGAAGATGAATAGCCAGAGTAAAATTGTCACATTACCTGTAGTATTTTCCTATAGTTTCTAACATTGAAAAATATTATTATTTTTTTCTCATCTTAGGTTAGTGGATCAAATGATGATTTTACTTAAATGGGGTTGACATGGAGACCTGTATTACCCTTAGAAATATTTCTGTTAGCTCTTGATTTGCAGTCTTGTCTTTTCTGCATTAAGCTGAAGTTTTGTTGGTAATCTCAGGAACACACCACCCACACACTGAAACAGCTACTGCAAAGTGCAATATGTATTGTGCCTAGAAGGAATCAGCAGGTGATGATTATACCCTGCTGAACAGTGATGGTGAATAAGTATACTGAAAAAAATTGTGGCTTATTTTAGTGCTATGCTACATTTTCTGATGGTGTTTTAAGGAATGGCACTGAGCTTTTTGTTCTTGCTAGTAGTATGTAGCTTCTTAATTTCCATTCTAAATTTCCAGTTGCCACATGTCTTGTGGCAAATTAATTTTTACTTCACTAGTTGTGAAAGTATGGCTGTCCCTGCCTAGTGCTGTGTAAATCTGGCTGCCACTGATCTGTGTTATCCCTTGGTGTGATTATGAAACAGCAGCATTAAGTGGGATGAGGTAGAGAAAGAAGAGAAGTGTCAAACAATACTGAAATTGCTGATATATGTCAGAAATTATCGAAAGTATTGATAGCCATGCTGACTTTCGTTGTGGGCTTTACTACTATTAAAGTAGTAATCTACTACTATTCACATTCATGTAGAAATTAATTTTGAGTTGCACACTGTCACATTCCTAACTGAAATATGGAAATTAAATAATATGTTACATTTTACTACTTTGTCATTTGCAGTTAAGTGGTAACCAGAAGATGCACTTTCAGGAAATGCTTTTGATTTCAGTACTGCCTGACAAATCATGGGAAAATGGGAAAAAAAATCAAGTTAAATTGCATAGCAAATGGATAGCAACAATGCATAGCAAATAAATTTATACAAGAAAAAAGTTCAACTTTGTATTAAAAATTTAATGTTTGAACTTCAGCTGCTTCAAAGCAGAAATATTTAAGTATTATGTGGAAACTTGAACACATGTAGAAGTTCCTGGTTAGTCTGACCAAATTGGGTTTACTCTTCAGTACTTCATTTTGTGGGGGAAAAGTCATCATAGATAACTTGTGTTTGTTGTTTCAGTGGTAGTAACAGGAGGAAAAGAGTTGATGGCCCAAAAAGCTGGTATTCGAGGTATCTGAAGGTAGGAGATCAGTTGCGTGGTGATATCTGGGCACTGTGATTACTGCGTAGGTTTACTATATGGATTAGCCATTAAGTCATGGGGTGTGTAAGGTTGCAGTTCTGTGAAGGGCTGTTTAAAGGCATTTGACATGTTGGGACATTTCTGAGCCTAGCAACTTTTTTTCTGGTTTGGGTGGGTTGTATTGTGGTGTTTTACTATTTTTTTTCCTTGCTAGTTTGTTTGTGGGTTTGTTTGGTTGATTGGTTTGGTTTTTTGGTTGATTTTTTTTTTTTTTTCAGGTTTGTTTGGTTGGGATTTTTTTTCATGGTTGTACAACTGAAATGTATTTGAGAACCACTGACAAACTAATAGTGGAAACTGTGAAGTTTCTGTACCAACTGAGAAACGGGTAACTTGACAGAATGTACTTCATTTCTGAAGAAATGACCTGGCTGGTAACTAGGCATTTAAAAAAGAACAATTCTGTATTCTTTAACTGTGAATCCTCTCTTGCTGTACAAAAGAAATTGCATGCCTTGGGTTTAATGTCATGTCTGACTGCTGTATTTTACTGAAAACTTTTATTACCAGTACTCATTACACTAAGTCCGAGAATGAGATAAACCCTGATTCAACAAATAACTTACGCCTACTTAAACATAGGCATTAATGTGCTTAATTCTGTTTTTGCTTCCCTACATACAGAACTTTATCAGGAAACACTTATTTGTTAACAAAAATACAATCCCAGTCTAAGGCTGGGTTCAGATTCTTAAAATCTGAAACTGGTTGTTAAGTTTTTTCCACTATTAATAGTTCAAAATGAAGGTGAACTCATGAATTTGAGGTCAAATAAAATGAAATAAGTTAAGGAGAGTCCATATTTGAGATATCAAGGCAAAATATGTAAGGCAACATTGTTGCATGTTTTCATGATAAGGCATTTTGGATTTGTTTATTGATAGAAAATGTGATCTGCCAATTCTAGTCAAATACGCCTTTTCATGTTAAGGTCTCTCAGAAAGGCAATTCAACTAGGAAATGAGTACTGTCGTGGTTTACGTTTTTCTACCTAGAATAGTGTTAATCATGTGTATTGCTGTTGAATGCAAATGCTCCATTCACTTTCCAGAAGCAATAAGCAGTCCTGAACCATAAAATCTTGCTACAATAAATAGAAATAACAGTAATACTACTAATAACATAGGGAATAGAGGGAGGTAGCTTTTTGAAAAACATGTTATAAATGTCTTTCCCTATAACCAGAACAGTCCACCAGGCATTTTTCAGATTTTTTTTATCATGAAGGATATATGTGTAAGGACATTAAGGTAGATTAATAAATCGACAGTATTAAGTTGACTGTATTATTTTTGAAGGTGCTATAATTTTATAGCATTTAATTTCTGATTCACAATATTTTATACTATGAAAAGAAGAGAGAAAATCTTCAGGCAATGTTAAGTCACATTTAATTCTCCTAATTCTGAATTTAGCAAAATTGAGTCCGTAGGTCTCAGACAGTATTTTAGCCTACCTAATTGTCTAACTGCTTACAAACCACTACTACAAACATCAGCCTTTATGTTTAGCAGATACTTAAGTTCTATATACACATAAAGCTTTTTGAGTAAACTGTTGTAATCTATTTTTATGTGGACAGGTGCCTAAATTCTGTCTTATTCAGATTGGTTTTGTATAGTTACTGTTTTTGCATTATGATGTATAAATATTGACAGCAGAAAGTTCATTCAGAAACCCATCTGGGTGCTTGTGCTCCCTGTATCAATGAGAAAGTGAGGACATCTCTGAAGATACTCAATTGACCGCTCTTTTATGATGAACAGGAAGGCACTGGAAGACAGCCAGTGTCGGGATGTGAAGTAGAGGGATGTGTTTGACTACATGTCTAGCTTTTGAGCTGAATTTGTGTGAATTTGTAAATTAAACACCAGGGCACTTACGGAGGATACACAGCTGACAAAGCAGGTGGCCTTCGTTCCCTCCTTTCTGCCCACTTCTAAAATGGACAGATTAAGTCTGTCTGGTTTTGTTTCTTTTGAATGTAATAGTGTTTTATTGTGAAGCGCATGAACAAATTTTGGAGTTGCCTGTTAGATTTAGCTATCTTAACAGCTTTGTCCTAAGGACACTTATTTATTATCAGGACTATATGACCAAAGAAGAACTGCAGAAACTCCACATTTTGCACATTTTGGATTGTAAGTGGCTAGAATCTCATTTTCGATCCAGAAAGATCCACAGCCAAGTGTTTCCTGTTGTCTAGCTTAAGGTGGTTCCATAACATGCAGGCTTTATAAGTACATTACTGACCAGCTCTTTTTCCTCATTGTGAAATTATGAAAGGACCTTGATTTTGCAAATTACTTGAATGTATGCTAATTTTAAGCATTTACATTGCCTTTTTGAAGTTGACTTACTAATTTGTTGAAATATAAGAAGTTAGTTCAATCAGAACCTAGAGCAAAAGAATCAGTAAACAAAGAGTTTTGTGTACTTTTTACCATCTTTGTGTGACACACTGACATAGTAGTTTGTTTGCATATGAAGGAAGGTCACAAAGCATGAGTAGAGAATATCTGTAATAAGACTGTTATGGACAGCTAGTGTGACTGCAAATATGGGGCAAGATTCCCTAATTCTGACCAAATAGACATATAATTCTGTGGTAGCTCTTCTGAAACTGGAATCTTGCAGCAAACCTTATGGGAAGCTTTCTAAGTTCAGATTTCATTGAAAATGTAACATTGATTTTCTTATAATCCTTAGTCATGTCATTTCATATAATCTTCACATTCTCAGTTTCCATTATGCAATAACTCAGGCTGAGTGTTTGCAACAAGTAGATTAACATACCATAGAAGTAGATTATTGTGCCACAGAAATCATTATAGTAACAATTGAAGCAGTAGAGCTTTGACACAAACCAGTAGGGTTTCTTATTTAAAGAGCCATAAGGAAGCAGCATGTGTATTAGCTGAATATTTTTCCATCAGTGAATTAGGTAATTCCCAATGCATTGTTCGTATAGTTCAGTCTTTGCTGATTGAATTGAACATGGCCAAGTTAGTCCTCATAAAACTGCTGTGTACATATGCAGTATGATAAGATAACACTAGATGATGGAACCTTTTGTATTCATAAAGCTAAATATCCATGTTATGAATGTTAGTTGGTTTTCACACATTTTTGGTCAGGAAACAGCTGAGTTCATAGGGTCCCATTCAGAACTATGGTTCTGAACTGTGGTTTGAAATAGGAAATTACTGGGTTCTTTAAGAACACAGGAGGTATGGACATTGTATTAACATTGGCCGACTACTATTGTGCATATTTCTCCTGTTGTAATGGAATGATTTATTTTACAGTTTTTTAAATACTTATTCTAACTCACAGTATGAATTTGCTTTTCCTCTGATTGTCTCTTACTGTTAGATTCAGTTTTCACACTGCTGAGATACCATGCTTACTGTAGATAAAGGGTATTTGGTCTTATTTAATTAGGAAGTACTAAACTTTTACAAAATTTGCATGCATCCTGAGACCTTTAAAGAGAATTTTGAAATGTGGTTCTTCTGTTGATTTTGTGTCTCATTTTCTGTTCAGTTGTGTACCAGATAAAGGAGATTCACAACCAAGTTTTTCATTTTTGATAATATGACTCTTAATAACGTTAATATTTGGAATATTTTCTTGTTCTTTCTTTTTTACTGTGGAAGCATGTGTGGGAGGGAGTTCTTTTATGAGAGTCTTGGCTTACACTGTTGCGATAGTAACTTTTTAGACGTATATATACTATATGCTATATATTTTTTATATTTGTATTATATACATAATTAAATTTTTATTTCTTCAGTATCAACTGGAAAACTTTTAAACATGGGAGATTCCATTTCACAAAATAGCAAATATCTATTTGTAGCTTCTGTTAAAGCCATTGCATATGGCATCAAGTAATTGGTTTCTATTGTGCAAATTCATGAAAGTACATGACTTCAGAACATGAGCATGGGCAGATACAGAGTATTTTCTAAAATGCACATATTATTTACAGCAGATAATGGATTGACATGCTGGCGGTAAAGCTTTCTTTTGAATGAAAATGTCTTCCATAATGTCTCATTTAGTGATATTGTCTGCCTTCAATCAAGTCAGTTTACAGTTACAGGGTTTTTTTCTGTTTTATGTTAATAGTGAAAACTACTATTAACATAAATGACATGTTTTGGTGCCACATTGACTTAGGTGTATTTGATTCCTCTCTCCCCTCCACAGCAATCCATATATTTTTCATTTACTGGCACAGCAATTTATAAGAATGAAGCTATAAAATGTTAGAAAACTTCAGTGTATCTGCTTAATATAGCCTGTTGTTTGTTTTTGGTTTTGTGGTTTGTTTTTTTTTTTGCTTTCTGCATTTGCTGTCTAGTAAATACTGACTCCTCTTAAGGTTTTATCAATATTTATATTTTGTATGGTTTTGGCTTGTATGAGGGATAATTTTTACTTCATGTTCTCTGCTTCTGTTAGAAAACCTAAGATTGGTTGGTTTTACTAGAGTAGGAGACAAAACTTGTTCAAGAGCTGGACCAAACCTGTGGATGTTTCAGCTGGGGAGAAGAATGGATGGTTCACTGCCTTGTGGTCCAAAGGCAGAACTATAAATTCTCATTCACTTTTTCTGTGCATATTTCACACTAACTTTTGAGGCACATTCAGAAAGGTCAACCCAAAGTGTAAAATATTTTTTAATTGGCTTAAGGGAAAGTGATTTAATGGTGACCAAAAAAATTTTTTTTGTGATGCTCAAAATGAATCTGTGAGCTGTTAGTCACATCCTACTCAGATCCCTGTAAGTCAGATCTACCATTCTTTCTGTAAAACTGTTGTGAACCTTTTCTTACAAATAAAAGATGGACTTTTTTTCTCTTCCTTCTTTCCTTTTTCTAGTGAAGAGGTCTGATTACATAACAAACTGGTATTGTTTAAAATGGCCCTTCATAACCACCTTCAAATCTTTGTGATTTTACTAAATGAAGTCCAGAGCCTGACAAAGTACATGTGCATTTATCAGTCTGTGTGAAAGTGGAAAGCAGTTTCTTTCTTCTGATACCAGACATGCCTTCCTCATGTTTTGAACTTTGAAGCTGACACCCTTAAAACCATGACACTCTTCTGAGCTTCTTCATTCAGCTTCTGAGACATCTTCTGGTCCAAACTTATCACTTTCCAATGAGTTATTTTATCTCTTACTTGAGAAGATGTTGTATGAAAATAAATGTTTGCATGGGCCCTCCTTCATGTATGAGATTATTGGGGATTTTCCAGATTCTGTAATATATCATGAACCTTATTATCTGTTCTGTGACAAATTACATATTCAAGTGTTTCTAGCTGTCATAACAATGAACATTTATCATAGTTTGACTCATGAAAAATGATTCTAATTACATGATGCTATAAAAATTATACTTTGGTTAAGTAAAGTAACAGATAAAAATGTTATTACTAGCTAAAAAGTTATAGTAATATTCCTGATTTCTTTCAATGGGGAGGCAGTCAAAATAAATATTTCACCATCTAATTGTGTTTTGGGGTTATGATGACATAGGAAATACTTCCAAATGGTCACTACATTATTGTGACAAATTCACACAGTACCCATCAGGTTCAGGCACTCTCCCCTCCACCTTGCTGCATGTCAAAAAAATTAGATAATTATCTAATTATCTTTGGTCACTGGTCAGGACCCCTTTCTTGCTTGAATTCTTGATTCCTCTCAGCAACCTTTGTTTACTTATCATGAATATTTTAGTGTAAAGTGTCCCAATCCAACAGTGTTATACATCAGTCTGTTTACAAACGTGAAGAAGTATGTTTGCTGCAAACACATTCAGACTAGATAGAAGGAAGAAATTTTTTACGAGGGTGGTGAAACACTGGAATGTGTTGTTCAAAGAGATGGTAGATGCCCCTTACTTGGAAACACTCAAGGTCAGGTTGGACAGGGCTCTGAGTAGCCTCATCTAGTGTCTCTCCTTGTTACAGGGGGATTGAGCTGTATGATCTTTAAAGGTGCCTTCCAACACAACCTATTTTTTAATTCTGTAATTCTGTGATGTAAATGGCATAAATACAGTAGTCATTGCTTGCTCTCATAGTAATCCTCAGGTTTGGGTTGATGGAGCATTTGGGATCAATAACTCTCCAAAGTTTTATAAATAGAGGTATCGTAATACTCTGCTAAAGAAAAGTTAAGCAGAATTTATCCCACCGTAAATAAAGAAGAGCTACTTGAGTTCATGCTGGTCTTCTAGCATGCAGCAAGTGAGGGGAGAAGATATGATACCCTGATGGATCTTAAGGGATATGCTAGAATTTAATAGCAGTTCTTCAATCTGCATTCTGTATAAATGAAAAAGATATTTTCTAATGATGGCAAATACATTGCATTCTTCCTTTCCACATTTATGAGACTGTTTCTCCTTTGAAGTTCATTATTCAGAAGAAAAACCCTGGGTATTTTACTTCCACTTCTTGTTCATACATGTTTTCAGATAATCAATAATTTTAGCCATAAAGTTTTCTTTAAAAATCTGATTTATCCGGATATATAAGACCATTGAAATACCCACTAATAATTCTTTTTCTGAACAAGTGTCCTTCTATCTTCAAGTATAAATATGCATAGTGGCATTCTTGTTCTCCATAGTTTCTAAAAAAATGTCTTAGGGCTAAAATAACTCTTTCTTCTAAACTTCATGATCCTTATTAGGTATCTTACACAAATTGTAAGGACAGTTAGTGTTAATTACGAAGAAGTCATATATCAAAAGAGAGACTCAATCAAAACCAGATCTAGCAAATTTTCAAATAACAGGATACAGTATGGCTTTTAACTGTGAGTATCCTAGACCACAGGTGGTCAACAGTTTATAAATTTAGAATTTATAAGTTATATAAATTAATAATTGCCTGGTGAGACACAACATACCTACATGAATTATCACTGTGAGGAATGTGATGTAACAGTACGCTATGCTTGACTCTGATGTGTTGTCCCATGTTCCAGGAAAGTAATGAAACTTCAACTGACCTGATTTCTATAGGAAAGCAGCTGGATAGTATGAAAATTTTCCAGTGAAATACAAATTCTATCTTCTTGTCAGAATGTCAGTTCAGATTAGATGCCCACTGAGGTTCTATCATTTTATCCTTAGGTCATACAAATACAGATTTGCATATATTGCTTATATCTCAGTCCTTGACCATACCTCGTTCAGATTGCCTTCTTGCATTCCTTGTAAGAATCAAAAGCAAGCTTAACTAGAAGCTTGGCAGAAACATGGAAAAAAGGCCTAGCTCAACATCATGTAGTTTTTGAAGATTTACTGATGTTCGAAACAATATTCCATCACTTTTATATGACTATTTACAATTGACATATAGATATATTAAAGCAAATTAATTCCCACTGACCAACAGTCACATCCTTCTACTCCCCTCCTTTCTATTGTCTAGTCCTGTTTAGGTCTCAGATTACATATGATAAATATTATACCATCAAGCATATTCGCAGAGGACCCAGCTGGTTGGAGATTTCTGAGTAAGGGCCATGGTGTGTCCCTGGCATGTGCTCTGCAAATTCAATTTCACATTGCTGTTTCTTTCTACAAGGCAAAAATCTAATTTATATTTTATCAGTATGGGCAGCTGTTCTCTAATGCTTTCCGAGTGACGCACCCACTCTCACTCTTTTTCTGCCACTTCTATTGTGTATGTATTTTTATTCTTTCCACAAAAATATTTAAATACTTATTTTAATGTACTGTCAGCCCAGCACATTACTTTTTGCGAAGTTCAATTTTAAATAAGAACTAACTCTGACTTGACAGTCATGGTCAGTTACATCTGTCATCAAGTTTTTTTGGCATAATTTACAGAAATTGAATAATCTCTAATAAAAAAAATAAACTCAGATTATTTTCATTTCAGGGCCAAAGGTTATTCAATTATAATGGAATAGTATTTCTTTAGAATGTTTTATTATGCATGTGATAATACCTAGGACATGTAGGATTACTGTAGAATTACTTTTCAATGAAAAAGTGAGTGAGATGAGACAACAGAATTGTTATTATTGAGAAGAGTGCTGAAGACCTTTTAATCTGAGAAAAAAACAGAATCACATTGCTTAATGCCACATATTCTAAGACAATTTTAAGTTACGTACTAACATCTAACTTGAATTACTCTGAAGTTTTCTACAATATGCTCAGTACTTGCAAAATGGAGAACATACTGCAGCAACCAGAATACTTTACATTGCTTTACTCCAGCAATGAGAAGTTTGTCTTTTTGCTACATATTAATTTTTAATTAAGCCTTATCATCTTCACTTGGTAGAATTCCAGACTTTTTAATGTATTAACAATTATTCTTGTCTCTAACTTAAGTTCTGCTTGGCATACTGTTATCATATTTGCTTTATTAGTGAGAGATTGATGAAGAATTTACTAGTCAGTAATTTACATTCTAACCATTTTCTCAGTAACCCCATCATTTTTATTTTTTTCTTCTCTGACATTTAGATTCTTATAATGTTAATTTCAGAATCATAGAATCACAGAATGCTTTGGGTGGGAAGGGACCTTAAAATCATCTAATTCCACCCCCTCTCCATGGGCAGGGATACCTCCCATTAGACCAGGTTGCTGAAAGCCCCATCCAACCTGGCCTTCAACACTTTGAGGGATGGGGTATCCACTTGTAATATTTAATAACATTCAGAAAATCAAACTAAATGTTAAAAGCAATTAGAAAAGGAGTAGAGTGCAAAAGCAGAAACATCATTATGTCAGTATGAATACTTGGTGAGCCCTTACCTTGAAGAATGCCACATGAAAATCAGATCCCTGTCAGATCAGTGAAGGCTGAGAGTGAGGGCTGATAGGAATGGTCAAAAGACTCCAAGTGCTATTTGCTTGATTTAAAAAAAAATGGGTTTTGTTTTTGTGGGATTTTTTGTTTGTTTTTTGTTTTTTAGCTTTGGGATTTTTTTTTTTTTAACAGGGTATGGGTTTCAGGAATATTTTTTCTATTAACTTTATTTGAGGAATGAGATGGCTTTAGTTTAAAAAGTTGTATTTGGAGCTGCAGCAAGCCCCCTTAGAAACTTTTCCAATTCCTTGTTAAGTTTTTAAAGTCTGTTAGCTGAAACTAGTTACTACTAGTATATAGCAGCAAGATTGCTAATGCAGAGAGCTCATACCTCAACTAGAGATTAACCAGAAAAGGGTAAAAGAGGTAGATACACAATCACATTCCTCTTTTAGGCATATTTTTCGAACACTGACTACTTTCTTTGTACTGTTTGATAGCAAATACTCATTTTTCATTACAAATGCTTGTTTGTGTTCTTTTTATGTTGTATTATTTTTTCCCTGTTCAGTGTTTCTAGTATTCATTTTCAAGTTCTTTATTCAGTGGTGGTTTAGCCTAGGATTTAATTTTTTTTTCTACTGAACTCATCAAGTAGAATTTTGAAGGGAATATTCTGTTGCTGCCATCTCAAACCTGTCCTTCAAATGGCCTTGTATTATCATGAGATTATGAACTGTCATAAAAATCAGGTCACAATACAATGAGCAGGAAAAACTGCAAAAGTCTGGTAGTATAATAATTTGCTAACAGTATAAATAATTTACCTAAAAAATGGGCTGTTACCTACAGCCATCTTTATCCTTAGGTAATATCAATTCTTGTTGAAGAAATTGTTATTCCACATCCTGTTTTAGTCATCACATTCTTAAGTCATTTTCTGAGTAGGACTATGATAATATCTAAATGTCAGGGTGCTTTCTGGTCCTTTGCCTTTTATTATATCATATTTGATGTATGTGCAGTGCTTGACTTTCCCAGGCATCCATATGTCCAATGTAAGAAAGATGTAGAAATATGCCTCTGCCTATTCAGTTGCTTTCTGCTGGGATTAAAAAAATATAAATCACAAATCAAGAAACTCTAGTGAAACTGTATGGTATCTTCTTCTTGCGTTCTAAAGTAGAGGCAGTCTGCTTGACTGGGCAGTTTAGTTCCTTTTTTCCTTCCCTTGACATTTGCTTATGATGGGAATTCACTATATGTATCACTGCGAAGGGACTTTGTGCCATTATTGCTGTTCAGTTCAAATATAGAGCAGTATTTCATCTTCATTCACAACCTGGGATTCTGCCATCAAAATGTAGATGGCATATCTTTAGCTTTTTTATGTGTAATATGAACATATTGTAAAACCATCCCCAAAGACAAAGTAATTGCAGTGGTTAATGTAATTATCACTTTCATGAGATATAATTCAAAATCTGAATAAGAAAAATCCCCAAATTAGAACACAGCAAGCAGGTATGGCAAGATCAGTTATGTTGGAGCTTTTGCTAAATACAAAGTTTGAAGAATATAGACATTTCTATAAGTAAACAGAATTATATTACACAAAAATTTAAAGAAACAAGAAATGTTATCTTCTAGCATGCAATTAATTCTTCCAGTCTGTTACAATTTAGATTTCAGCAAAATGTGGTGTTTAATTTGATGGATTTTAAACCCTGCTAGCCAGAGTTATTTATCCTGGTTCTTTTCTTGTGTCGTCTGAGAAATATCTCTTACCTGCTTAAATTTTTGCATTTCAGGAATCTTATTCAAAGAAGAGAGGTTATGCATTGGAAGCAATACCTTCTGTGCCTCTGGATGCAGTTCCCTCTGAAAATGACAGCAATCTCTGTGATTCGATAGACGTAGCAGTGACCAAAAAACCTTGTTCCCTAGAGATAGCAAGAGTTCCTTCCTCAAGACCAGGTAAATCACCAAATAATCTTTTACATAATCTTTGGTGTAAATGTAATGTTATGGAAGGTATAGAATTATGTATAGAAGGTATAGGTTTATGTTCTTGAGAATACAGCACTCTGTTTATTTATCGCAGTGTGATTATAGTCTTCCATTAGCTACCATAAGAGCTTAATATCAGAATAAGGATTAATAGCAAAATGCTATCGAAGGGAAAACAAAGCAGAGGTTTAAATAATTTCCTAGATAAATACAGGGTTGCAAAAAGCCAAATTAGAAATTGAATTTCTTTAAGCCCAGCCTTTTGCAGTAATCTATTTGCCAACCCATTTCTGTTTTTTAATGAAGTGCTTAGCAGCAACATTATACAACTAATTCAAGATTTAAAGTACTCTATTTTCATGTTACATAAAAGAACATCTGCTCTGTTTTTGAAAATGACACAGTGAATGAGAATTGATAAAAATATTAAATGACAGATTGGCAGACTGTTGTTATACAGGTCTGAACAGAAATGAGTTACAATAGTTAAAAACCAATATAATCGCGCTGAGTCAGACAAATTGTGTTATCTGTATGGATTCTGTTTATATTCTCCAAAATTATATGCTCTCTTCACTTTCCCTTGTTTGAACTCTTCATTAGTCACTACCTGGTACAGGAATTTCAGAATATAATCCTTTTGCTATAAGTAATTGGACTGAGAGTCTGACAAATGACAGTTCTTGGCAATGCAGACTATTTGGAATGGGCAATTGACTTTTTTACCTGTGCTATCTTGATTATGAATCATGATTTGGAAAATATACAAGAATGACAGATGATTGTTAACTAACAGTATGTCACCAATCTAGTCTGTGTAAGGGGAAGCACCTTCTTGATTTTACAGCTGAACTAGTACTGGAAGAGTGCCAGAGCTATATCAGGCATAGTATATAAGGGCTAGATATCAAGATACAACTTCAGAGTCAGAAAGGTGAGGTGGAGTGGATCATAATTCCTGTCTCTCCATAAATTTTGGGCTAAAGAAGATTTGAGGGAACTTGCGTTATGAACAGAGACCTAGGAGGTGGCACATCTTTATTGCACAGTTGCCCAGAATGGACCAAAATCTGACATGAACTTCAGCATGACTACTTGCATAACTGAAGGTTCGCTTTGTCGGTGTTTTTTTGACTCTGATAATCTAAAAAATTGACACATTGTGCAGGACAATATTACAGGTTGCTCTTCAGTAAAGGAAAAAAAAAATGCCAAATTATCTGTGTTTTTCAGACTTCTACTTGATTAATCACCATAAACGCACTTATTGCAATGGGAAGACTGCCATACCCCTACTCTATTAATTGGCTGAGGGAGTTCATTATCTACCTCCATAGTAATGGGGCTCAATTACAAAGCTTTCCATTATAGTTAGTATTAAATAAAAAAAACAACAACACAGCAGGCTTTGGAATTGTGCTGCCTGCTGAACATTTTTCTTAGGCTTAATAAGTTCATTATGATCAGTATGAAGAACAGATCTTGAAAAGGAAATTTTCAGACCATAATCTGGAAATATGTTTTGTGTATGGTTAAATATGATACATATTAGAGTTCCAGAGAATAACCAAGGAAGCTGTAGGACATTCATGAGGGCACCCACAATATTTATAAGACCTAACAAGGTAAGTTGACAGTACAAATGTACTGTAATTCTTCTGTCTTAGTTTTCTGTATACCACTATGATCTTAGCATTTTATTGGAAAGAACATTCGGCTGTACAGATAAGCAGATTCCAAAATTGGATTTTTTTTTTAAGCTATAAATGCAGTAGTTATCTAACTGGCCTGGCTTGTAAGCCATATCTGTAATTATGTTGGCTGCTATCTTATGCTACAAATGGCCCAAATGAAATCAACCATGTCACTCACAAAGTACTTAACACTATACATAATTGTATGTGAATGTCAGCCTGCCACTTCTGCTCGTACAAATTTATTGCTTGAATAAGTTATGTATGATTAGAGAGATCATTCAATTAAAACAAATATCTGATTTGTATGCCTTTTCCCCAAAATTTCACTGTTTTGTATCACTGAGACATGCTGACTTTGGGAATACTGTTTCAAATTGCTGTGCTATATCGTGACTAGAGTTCATTTCAAAGCATGAGGTAGCACTTTGAACATAAAATTGCATCTGTCAGTCTCCTTTCCCTCGGTGATAGGACACTGATCAACAGTCCTCACTGTCTGGGGCATTACTACCTCTGGGCAGCAGAAGCGAGACTGACTGCACTCAGTGATTGAAAATTCTCCTTTCCTGTATGGAGAGGAAAGGTCGTTCTGACTGGCATTTCAAGCTGTAGAGCTGCATGTTGTAATTATTATCTGCCCTACCAGTAAACTCCTAACAGGTTGGAAGTAGTCACCTTGCCAATCATCATTCTCTGATGTACTCAGGGAAAACACAGACTGCTCTGTAGTTCTCCATAATACTTTTAATGTCCTGAAACTTATTCTTGAACTGGTAGGGAACAGTAGAAGGTAAGTCCATGCACCAAGTGGTAAAGAGTTGTTAGATATAAAGGAGCAAAACTGAACAGAAAATAAATAAAGTTTGTTACTTCCATTTCTGAAATTCTGTGTTGTATGAGTACTATGTCTATTTTCAAGAAATTAGGTTTCTATAGGAAGAACAGTTACATTATTGGTTTATCTCACCATTAAAACAAAATAGGACTGATCTAAAAGTGAAAAAGACTGCAAGCGTGTCTGAGTTCAAAGCTGTTTGTTGTTCTTAAGCTGTTTGTTGTTTCTGTGGTAGATTGATGGGACAAGGTTGGCAGAATGTATTAGCATCTCTGTCTCAGTTTGTCTGCTTTTAAACTAACAGTTGCAACGTGATAGGAATATTTTGAAATACTGTACTCTGATACAAATTTTTCTGCTAAGTTAAATATACATTTGGTTTTAAAACTTTATAAATCTATCTCATAAAATTAATTTCATAAATTAATTTATTAATCTTTCTAATATTTTTGCTTCTTTAGACATTTCTACTAGGAATTTTAACTTTTAGACTGCCTTTCTATTAAAAATGAAATCACATGACATTTAACCTTGAAAAGTAACCATAAAATTTTATTAGTTCATAAGGCATGCATTAGTATTGCCCTTTTTATCTTAAGGATGTAATTAAAATTTGTGAACTACAGCAACCAATCATCTCAAAAAAATGTGTAAACGTTTAATAAATAGCTAAAGCTCAAAGTAGTGGGTAATTCTAATGCTAAAGCAGACATTGACAAGTATCTTCATGAAATTAATGTGGCTTTGATCAGTTATCTAGTGTCTAGAATACTGGTACCAGAAGTTCATATGCAGCACCATGCTGCATTTGGACCTGAGCTGTTGAAGACTCTTACACACTGAACTTGCATCCTTGGTAGCTTGGACAGTTTGTACCATACTCGCACTTCTGTCCTGGTTTTGTCAGGGATAGAGTTAATTTTCTGCCTAGTAGCTGGTGAAGTGCTGTATTTTGGATTTAGGATGACAATAACATTGGTAACACATTTTTAGTTGTGGTAAGTAGTGTTTACACTAAGTCAAGGACTTTTTGGCTTCTCACACCACTCCACCAGTGAGTAGACCGGGGGGCACAAGAAGCTGGGAGGAGACTCAGCTAGGACAGCTGACCATGACTGACAGGATGGCTGACCAAAGGGATATTCCATACTGTATGGTGTGATGCTCAGTATGTAAACTGGGGGGAAAGTTGGCTGGGGCTGCTGCTCAGACCTGGCTTGGCAGGTGGTGAGCAATTGCATTGTGCATCACTTGCTTTGTATTTCTAGCTATTTTATCAACATTCTTATTATCATTATTATTATTTATTTTTTCCTTCCTTTTCTGTCCTGTTAAACTGTCTTTATCTCAACCCATTATTTTACCTTTTTTCCCCCACTTCCCTACCCCATCCCATGGGGGTTCAGAAGGGGGAGGTGAGTGAGAGGCATTGAACCATGACAACCTCATAGAATCATAGAATCATAGAATAGTTAGGGTTGGAAAGGACCTTAAGATCATTTAGTTCCAACCCCCCTGCTGTGGGCAGGAACACCTCCCACTAAACCATGTCACACAAGGCTCTGTCCAGCCTGGCCTTGAACACCGCCAGGGGTGGAGCATTCACAACTTCCTTGGGCAATCCATTCCAGTGCCTCATCACCATCACAGTAGAGAACTTCCTCCTTATATCCAATCTAAACTTCCCCTGTTTAAGTTTTGACCCATTACCCCTTGTCTTATCACTACAGTTCCTAATGAATATCCCCTCCCCAGCATCCTTATAGCCCACCTTCAGATACTGGAAGGCTGCAGTGAGGTCTCCACGCAGCCTTTTCTTCTCCAGGCTGAGCAGCCCCAACTTTCTCATCCTGTCTTCATACGGGAGGTGCTCCAGCCCCCTGATCATCCTCGTGGCCTCCTCTGGACATGTTCCAACAGTTCCATGCCCTTTTTATGTTGAGGACACCAGAACTGCACACAGTGCTCCAAGTGAGGTCTGACGAGAGCAGAGTAGAGGGGCAGGATCACCTCCTTCGCCCTGCTAGTCATCGCTCCTTTTGATGCAGCCCTCATAATTTCTCACACTTTATTTAACAGAAATATTGAATGAAATCTCAGCTACATTATGGAAGAAATGTTACTATATTTTTTGCATTGGAGTTAAGTGTGTGTCCTTACCCAACAGAGAAATCATATCTTTTTCAGTCTGCCTTTATAGTTTCTACTGCAGAAACTCCCTAGGAGTCAAACCAGGTGCCATTCTATAGGCTATGTTTTTAATAATGGTGAAGAATGGCCAATAGTACTTAAAATGTTTTCCAGCCAAATTATTATTAGGAATTAGAGAGGACTTTTCAAACTCTGTTACTGATGAATACTGGTGACAAAAAACCCCAGCTAGCCTTTTGGAAAGTAGATCTGTCCATGCAGATTAACAAAGGTTTTGATACAGCATCTCAGTAACAGAAAGAAACATGCTGTCTATAAGCTGCATGAAAATCATCTTGGGTAAAGGAGATGTAGTTCAAGGATCTCTTTTTTCCAGTTATGTTAGTTTACTGTGGCTGCAGGTCAAGGAGACCTTAGTGAGCTGTCTTCAACTCTAGAAACAGCTCAGCTGTAGCATTGCAGAGCTCGGTATGGGCTGCAAAATCCAACTGAGAAATAAGGTGAATACTTAGGGGCTTCACTTACACTGAGCTCTCAGCCAGAGCACAGTCAGCAGTTCCCGAGTCAGCAATTTTAAAGATAGCTCTGGTACAACTACTCTACCATTACATCTGAAATACGGCTTCTGTCAAAGGATAAAAATGTTCTTAGATATCTGATGTGTTTGCACTAGCCTGTAGCAGTCAGGTACAAGGCAGGGAGTTAAAACATAAAGGAAGAGATACCTTAGCAGCTGTTCTGGACATCTGTCCAGCTGAATGTATTCTGGAGAAATCTTGCTGTTGTCAGTCATGATGTTTTTGTTATTTAGAAAAATTAACTTAATTCACACTTAAATGCCAGTAACTTGTAGGGAGGACTATGCAACATAATAAATATGTAATTAATGATACGTTTTTCTTATAGCCTCCTAATCACAGCAGGGAAACTAATAAAAAACGCTTGTCACGGAATTATTACAGCATACTGAACTGTCTCCAAGCTGGCCTGTCTATTGCATCATTAGGGGTTTTTTGCTTTCTCAGCCTGGTGTCCCTCTCCTGTCATTACAGTGAAAATGAACATGAAAATACGTAGCCAGTGTGTCAGCTCACCTCTTCTTGTCTTCTTCTGTCTACTGCATACACTGTCAGCAATCTCAGATATCTAGGAGTTAGTACTTTATAAACTTGAATTGAAAAATGGCTTATCTGTGATAACATGTTTATCAAATTAAAGTACAGATCTACATATTTTCTAAAATCATTAAATGCTTGGCTTGGTAAATAAAGTGCTATTTGTCAGGTCGTTAGTTTCTGATTGACTTCAGTAACAAAGCTTCATAGCACCTGTCCTAAATATTTGAACATTTCAGTACTCCAGTTTGAGACTAAGATAGCAAATGCATCTTTTCTTGTTTAATGAATTTATACCTTTGCTTTTATGTAGTTATTTTTTAGCTATCAGCAAACCAGTGCAAAGTGGCCACAAGAAGGAACTATCATACTGCCAGCTATGCAGAATTGTCTGGATGAATGGAAATTCAAGAGGCCTTAGTCACCTGTGCTTCGTCATTTTGAAACTACAATTGGATCATGCACTAACCTTTCTGAAGTCTATTCACCCAAATTGCTTCAAACAAGACTGCTAGTAGGACTATATTTAATATAAGCACACTTTTTAAAACAGAGGTAGCAGGACATAGTGCACTTAAACATGAACTACAGTCCAGCTCCTCAGGATTAAATACTTCTATGACCAAGAAAGATCATCTTAGCTGTCTAGAATAAAGGAGGGAGGCTCTTATCAAGCAGAGTAAATGCAATATATCACAGTTGATCTAGAGTCATCTGAAAATAACTCGAGTCTATGAAATTTAGCCTAATTTGACACCAGTGTTTCTGCCATGAAAGCTTTTGGCATTGTAGTGCGCATTCAAAATCATTACTACCTTCCTGCCCTGAGTACTGAATATCCTAAGTACTAAGTCTCAGGTCTGATGTGTCAGGGAGCAGTAAGGGCCAGCTGCTTCTTTGGGAATGAGGAGGCAGGAGTAAAGCGGACTACCATAGCAGACAGGGCAGGGACCTCACTAGTCAGGGCCCTGTCTCACCACCCATGAGGAGGGCAGACCTAGGGATCATAACCAGGTTCAGCCAAGAGCCCAGATCATCCAGCAAGTTTGTACTGATGAGGTAGATCTAAAGTCAAGCTAGAAAATCTACCTACAGGTCAGGACCAGGTCTGGTGTTGACCAGGAAGGTTCATGATGACATGACCGTGTCAATGGTCAATTTGGGAAGTCAACTATCAGTTGGCATCTGGATCCACAGGGCGCAGGCAAAAGCATAAAACAGTCCCTCTTTCAGCGTACCTTAGGCAGGAACTAAAGGCCCCGGGCTGAGCTGAAATGCAGTCCCCAGGAAGGGGGATGCAAATAGAGCACCTCAGAAGGCTGGTCAGGGCCATTAGAGCTTATTAGTGCTTCAAGGCCTGATATGATGTATGTATTGTAATCAGTGTTCCTAATTATTTCATTTATTACTCTAGAAGGCAGTATCTCCAGAGTTTAATTCATCTGTATGTCAAGTGAGAAGTGAAGAGCCACTCAGAGCTTGTCAGTAGGAACACAAAGCATAGGTGTGTATCATAATGTGAGCCATGCATTGGTTTGATGGGGTGGGTAACTGACAAAGGAGGCTTGTGTTTCCATAACAACCTAATAGCTGAAGTCTTTCTTAGGCAAGTGGTTTCTCCTCTAAGTAATTTTTGGCCTTAGAGAAATGCAACCGTTATTAAGTAGTTTCCCAGTTCTCAGAGTGTTTTATACAGTCCAATCTCCCTTTATGTTTAGCACAGAAAAAGGTTAAAAGGCCATGACAAGAATGAGCAAAAGAATCTCATAGTGTCCTGACAGGATAAGAATACACCTCTTAAAGGGAGTAAAGTTAGGTTCTAGCCTTTGTATAGTTCCTTTAATAAGCCTCTTAAAAAACATCTTAAAAATAGCTGGGGGGTTGTGCCTGTTACTCTGAATAGAAGTCTGCTTCAGAACCACTGATTTCTGTGCTAGTGATTAAGAAGCTTTTCATTTCCAACCTCAGTGTATTCATAGCCAGCTAAAGTCCAGACAGAGGAACACTAATATACTGGCTTTGTCTAAGTCAGAACTCTCCAGCAACTCTTCAAGATGCAATTCAGGTCAGCCTCTGAATGATTCTGAAAAATCTCTTATTGCCCTCATGCATGTCTATATGTACTCCTTGTCATGGTGGCTAGAGGACTCCAAAGGGTGGTAAACTGTGGCATAGAGGTCTTCTAAAGGTGTGTACTTTGTATCACAGTACGTTCAAGTTATTTTGTCTTATTTAAGTATGTATGCATCTATTTAAAGTATTTGCTTCTACAGAAATCATGATGACATTATCTACATGCTGTGCCCTAATATGCTTCCCTTTTTGTGTGTAGGAAGAGAAGAATTAAGTTATAAGGAGTATAAGAAAATCTGAAGTGGTTGAACCAAAACCCAGATATTTTTTCCAGTTAAATGTTATATTTATTCCAGCTGAAAATATTTTTTTTATTTACCTGCTTTTTAGTGAAATTTACTTTAATATGAAACCTGAAAATTAATTAACAATTTTCAGTTGCATTTTTGGTCAATAACTTATTCATAATGAAATATAATGCCCAGCCCTATATGTAAGACCTATATATACTTTTTTCTCTGGTCTTCTTTGTCATCCTTTAACCTGTGTTTGAGCTGTACAGAGAGAATTTGGCTATGGTACAGAATTTATCAATTTACTTGTTTTAACTGGTTAATTTATAAAGATGCAAGGATCGCATACAGAGCTTCAGGATACCAGCCTTTGCCAGAACACAGTGTATTAGAAACTAGTCTAACCTTCTGACTGAGTTTCAGTGATGACACATTTTGTATTCATCATTCACAGCATAGGGTGCACACTTCTTGTAAGAATAAATTTTGCCTAATGTACTAGCATATGTTTGCAGTTTGGATATTTTAATTTCACATAGCATTTTAATAAAGGTTAAGGGAGTGCTGATGGAAGAATAGAATATACAATAGCTCTTCAGTCATTACTCTTGTTTTTTTTCTTCAGTACAGCTAGTACTTTTTTAAGCACTCTTCAAAAATGTAAAAGAAAAGATTTCTGAAAATGGTGTCTGTAAAGTGTTTGATGATATAGTTGTTCCTATAACATAAATTATAAATTTATAATTTATTTTCTATTTTTAAGTATTTTCTGTAATTTTATAGTTCTTTTTGTTTTAAGTACAAATCCCCCAAATATACATAGCTTGGGAGTTCTGTTTTATTATGATGACTTTTTCATGCCCATTTTTGATATTTTTTATATTATTATCATAGTTCTTGAAGCACAATTAGGATGCTTTATATTAGCTTTTTTAGGACTATATCTCTTGGAGCAGAGCAGTTCAACTGTGTTTTGGTCCTATGTTGATTGATTGATTG